>CAJNSZ010000398.1:0-34221 GCA_905329745.1 Rotaria sp. Silwood2 | reverse complement strand
TAAATCTTTATTTTTATTTATTATTTACAAAAATAAAAATTTTAAAAAAAAATATTAAAAAATCTTTCAAAATTTTTATTAGTTTAACTTTATTTCTATGAATAATTAATAGTGAAAAAGAAAATTTTTTTTCCAGTATTAACTTGATTTAGTATAAACATCGAATATATTTTATTTAGTGAAATTTACGGATCATATTCAAATGAAAAAAATTATTAATTAGTTAAATTTGTTTAGTCATCACAAAATCAATCATGTCAAGTTAAATATCAAACTCTTCACAGAATGTTTTACGTAGTTCTACTGATTTTATTCAAAATTAGAAAATCTATTACTCAATGGATATGACATATTATCATTATAGGCATTTTTATAAGTTTCTTAAATATTCAACATTTAACCATTATTAGAAAAATCCAAAGCATCAGTATATGTTGCTTTATCAATTATTTTCACTTCTATGAACCTTTTCATTTTTGGTGAAATCCATGAAATTTTATTCTAATTTGGCATCGTTAAGACACTTTTCAAATATTTTCTGTCGTTTCGGTTGAATATAACAACAAAGTGATTGAAAATGATCTATATCAATTTTCATTATTGGTTTTTTTTTTTTATAAAATATTGAGAATGTTAAGAACCTATTGTTCTTGTCGAATTATTTTGTCTAGAGTTGTTGATTATGAAAGGAGATAGGAACTTCATTACATCTTAAATATTCGACTTGCTGCTAAAATTCTTAATTTAAAAATAAGCAGATAATGTTTATTGAGAACTGAATAGGATTAGAACAGATCCAATGAGAAGGATGATCTACTGACAGCTGATCTTTTCCAGGAGAAGTTGGACAACAATAAGGTTTTTTCTTCGCCTTTCCTTCCTTATAACTTGTAACATTTTGAGGATGAAAATACTTTATTTCGAATCTTCAGTTCTTCCAACCACTAACAAAATATCGACAACTTTGATTTCATTTCGAGATTAAGAAGGTAAAAAAAAGTCATCAACTTGAGTAGAAAATTGATGTTGCAACTATCTAATGCCTACGAAAAAATGTCGTTTTCTATATTTATATAAAATCAGTTGAAAAAAACTTGATTAACATGCTGCATATAGTGCAATCTTAGATTTAAATTGTAAAACGATTAGTAATTTCTGTTTAAAATAATGAATAATATACTAACGAAAAGAATCTGTTAATACTAGAAAAAATATTTTTAATGAATAATTTGAAATAAATCGAAAAAAATAAATAAATTAATTTGATATATTTTTTTTTCGATAAAAAAAAAACAAACTTACTTTAGCTTCATAATCTTTATCATAACCAAATGATTTAATTAATGGTTGACATAAATATAAATGTTGATCAGTATCTTGATAATGCCATGTATCACTAAAAAATTCAATTATTCCAATAGCTAATCGAACTCTTTGAAACCAATTAGGTCGTTCCGATGATGAATATAATTCTAAACATATTTATTTAATTAACAATATGAAATATATATTATTTTTAAAAAAAAATAAATGAAAAACCTTGTTTATCATCAAAAGGTAAATTTGAATTAATAACTTTTTCAATAGCAAATATATGTCCACATGTTCCACGAATTTTTGGTGCATAAATTTTATCTGATAATAATATTGTATAAACAAATTCATCTATTTGGACAAGGGACCAAAGACTACGTGCTTCAGATAAACTTATCTAATTAATAACAAAAACAAAACAATAAAATTTTCTTTTTTTTTAAATAAAAATATTTTCTTTTTCTTTACTTTATTATCTTTATTAAAATCAGCAAATTCAATTAAATATTCAATTAAAGTATCGGAATTATCTAATTTTATTGTTTTCTATTAATTTAAAATATTCGAATATAAATTTAATATAGAAAAAAAAAAAAAACAAAAAAAAAATCAAATCAAATCATACTTGAATATGTTGTTGAAGTGCAATATAAAGTGTTTCAAGTGTTGATTCATCTTCAGGAAAATGAAAATGTTGTTTAAGATCTCCTGATGGATCGGATTTACTTAATGGATGTTTTAAATAACAACGAATAACTTGATTTCCTTCATTATCATCAAATAACTATTTATTTTAAAATATTTAAAAGAAAATTTTTTCCTTTATTTATTTCTTTAATATATTTAATCTTACTCTTGATTCAAACTGTTTATGTTCACCTAAACAATTTTGTAATTGAACACTTTTTGTTGTACATAAATCCGGACATAATTGACCACCGATTAAACCTTCGGAATAAGCTTTGCACTTTAAATAATAATGAAACGAAATATTTATTTTTATTTTCAAAAAACAAAAAAAAAAACCTTTGAAATAAACTAACCACAAAATCTGTACATTCTTTATTAAAACAAGTTGGATCAATATAAGAATAATATGAATAAAATGTAGAAAAAATAAATAACAGAATAATAAAAAGAGTAAAATAAATAAATCGAATACAATAATTGCTCTAACAAAAAACAAAACAAAAATCTTCTTTTTAAATAAAATAAAAATAAATATTACTTGAAAATAATTTTTTGTTATAGTTGATGAATAATTTAATGAAGAAAGAGATTGATGATAATCATCATCTTTTTTTGATGATATATATTCACGTAATGGATAAGATACTTTAATAACAACAATAAAAAAACAAATTTTATAATTATATTTATATATTTAATTAACTTACTCATTATGGAAGATATTCAATTTACAATATTACATCTACAAACAAAACAAAAATTATTTATTTTACTTTTAAAATAAGGCACAAAAATGGACGGAAAATAATTCTCGTGTATATATGTATATATAAATGAGATTAGTTAGAAAAAACAAAACAAAACAAAACACACATGATTGTTAAAAGCATGGAATGTTTATTATTATTATTATTATTAACGAGATTAGGAAGAATTTATTCATCGACGATTGTTACTTCCACCACCACCACCTGTACGACGATGTGGACTTATTTCATTATCATCATGTAACCATGTCTACACAAGGGTTTTTTTTTTTTTAAATAAATTTACTTTTTATATTTCTTTCGTCAGATAAAACACATACTTGAAGTTCTTCGTTAGTAACTTGTAAATTATTGACTCTTCGTTCCATAGTCGCCATCCATTCTCGATACATTTGTTCCCAAGTAGCGACCTTTATTTAATAATGTAGAAAATAAATAAATAAATAAATGAAAATAAGTTTACTTGTTTTTTTGCTTCTTCTTCTCGATTACATAAATCAGCCATTTTTTCTGTATGTTCTTTTTTCATAGTATCAAATGCTTTCTATAAAAATCGAAATATTTATTTCAATATAATAAAAAAAAAAAAAAATAATATTAAACAACAAACTTGATAATCTTGATTTTCAACACGCAATGCTTCACATAAATTTTTCACTTCACTTAAGTCCGATTGTGCCATGTCGAATGCCCGTTCGAGTTCCTTGACAAATAAATATGAGTGAATATATAAAAATTAATTTTTTAAGAAAGAAAAACCTCTTTGGCATTTCGTTCTTCTTGTGTTTGTTGTTTTTCGAATTTGAGTTGTTCGTTTAATTGTAAATTATTTTGTTTTTCAATATCTAATAATTTTTTATAATCGGAACATTTTGTACATGAACCAGAATTTGTTGATGATGGTTGTTGTTTGCTATTTTCTTTTTGTTCAATTAATCGTTTTAATTGTGTACTTGATTTTCTTTCCGCATCCAACATTTTATCGAGTTCTTCACATTTTTCACATGATTTTGTCTTTTCAGGACGATTTACTCTATGAATAAATTCATTCATTCATTATAATAAATAATAGAAATTAATAATAAAAACAAACCCAGGAATATTTGTATTAACATATTCTTTTTCTAATTTAACTACAGTTGTAGCTTTAGCACGACGTAATTCATCCAATTTTACTTTATAATCAGCAACTTGACGTTCAAGCTTAATAAACAAAAAACAAAAAAAAACGAAATAATAATTTCAAATAAAGAACTTTTATACTTCAGCGACTTTATTTTTGAGAGTAGGAAGATCTTCTTTAGTTCTTCCAGTTGCTGTATTAGAGTTACTAATTGAACTAGGAACTCCTTGAGATTTTCCTGTTGCCATTAGGTACAATATTTAAAGATTTATTTATTTACATCAACTTCAAGAGCTTTTCAATTATTTCTTTTCTTTTTTCGAGTGGATATCGATACAAACCAACAGTATCAATTCGATAGAGGTCGATCATTTCTGTACTCAATTTATTATTTTCATTAAAGAAAATATTTTTATTACAAAATCTTTGAAATTTAACGAATTTCAGTTATAATTTTTACAAAACCAGTCAATTATTTGTTTTATTATTCAATCAGAGAAATCTTTTATATATAATCGATTGATTGAACATTTAAAATAGAATTATTTCAAAAAGGTTTTCTATTATAGAAAAAAACTTCTCTTATGACAAAAGAATAAATTATTGAATTCGAAGATCAGAGTAATTGAAATTAGCTTGGAGATCAGTTTTCTTTGTCTAATATCATTCTATTATTCAAAATGTCGTTTATAACTCGTTCGATTTGCTGCAACAAATATTTTGTCATTAGCTTTGATGTAAGGAAAGACATGTTTTTATATAAATAGAAATGTGAATAAAAAAAAGACTAAGCAATTAAATTTTCTTTTCTCTAAATAAGTGAAATATGTTAATTTAATGATTGTATATTTAAATATTTTAAAGTGACTAACGAAAAAAGTTCTCCTAGTTAAACTATCTATATTGAAATTAAAATGTCCGCGGTAGTATAGTGGTTAGTATCCCCGCCTGTCACGCGGGAAACCGGGGTTCGATTCCCCGCCGCGGAGTATTTTTTTTTTCATTTTTCTTGTTTACAGTGTTGCTGTTATTTGAACAACATAAAAATCCTAAAGAAAGAAACTATTTAGTTAATAACAGATTCTTTTTTATGTGATAATCATCTATCGAAAGTATTTTTGAATAACTAGTCTATAATTGAATATTTATCAATTAACAATTAAACAAAATAAAATAATCGATATTAATCTATGTTGAATAATCAAATGTTTTCTTTTTCTCGTTACACTAAAATGAATTAATATATCAATAGATCAATGTTAATCAAGTCAAATGTAACAATTAGAAAAACTATAAAAATAAATTATATATATTATTGTTTTTCTTATTATCAATCGAGACCTTAAATATTTATAATATTATCCGATTATGCATCATGCGCTTCAATTAGTAGTTATTTGCTGGATCGGTATGTTGATGATAGTAAGTACAACGAAAGCGATACCATTGAAAAGTTCAACCTCAAATAATTGTCAACGAAAAATTAGTGATTGTGTCAATCAATTGCCATATGCTGTCCTGGCATAGTTTGTTGTGTCATTTAGGGTGGTACATTCGACTTTTAAGAAAAATATGCGACTAGTTGTTTTTTCTTAAACAATAAATCAAGAAATTTTCCAACTTAAAATATATCAGCAAAGTAACACAGTAGAACTAGTCTTAATTTATTAGTTTAAATCGATAGATCAAAACTACTTGCTACTCTGCTCGACTTTTTACGATGTTTTATTTATTCTATTGATAATAAATGTTTGTTAGATATTTCTAAATATAAACTGGTTGATCATATAAACTAGAAATAACATACCATATTTTACCATAGAAAACATCTTGAGGATAAGGTAAGGCAAAAATAAATCATGTTTTAGATCATTTCTTACATTACTTTACCTGTTGCTATTAGATTTTCATAAATTTTTTTGAAATTTATATATTTTAACAAGTTGATATTGATTATTTTAATAAATATATCGATTATTTATGATATGTTATTTAATGGCATATTTAAATAAAATAAAGATGAACACTTTTTGGATAAATGAATAGATATTTTCGTATAAGAATACGATAAAAAAAAGCATAGTTCATTGAGTCTAATAAAAAAGAACATAATACAACAGCACTTCTTTCAATGATACTTATGAACAACAGTATAGAAGAACAAGATAGAAAAAAAAAAATACTCCGCGGCGGGGAATCGAACCCCGGTTTCCCGCGTGACAGGCGGGGATACTAACCACTATACTACCGCGGACAGAAAATAATGTTCTAAATTAATATATTCAATTTGATCCATGTTTCGATTTTGTGTTCATACAATTTCGAACTGTTATAATTTGTCTTCATTTTTGTTCCTAGATAAAATAAAGAAAAATGCTTATTGAATATTTAAATTGTAATTTCTCTAATATATATCATATAAATATAATTTGTGTTTTTTAAACAATAAGAATGATTTATTTGACATTTTCATTGATAGTTATAAATATTGAAGAACACAATGTCTTATGATAATGACAACCCAAACAAACATATAATTCAGACACACTCATTCTTCATTAGAAAAAAAGTCTTTTAATAGAATTTTTTCTTTGTGAAAATGAATAAAATAAAGTAATATACTTTCAGAAACTTTTTTCAATTGAAAATAATGTATGAAATATTGCCATCACTGTTGACATGTGTTGATCTTTTTTTTTCAAGATAGATTATATTCAAATATTTGTTGTCGAAAACTTAATCATTATCGTTGATGTGTCTCATTTGAAGAAGAAAATTTTGGTATTATGTCACGTTGTAAGTCAGTCTGATTAAATATTTTACTTGTAAATTAAAAACAAAGAGTGATTTATTTTTTGTTTATTTCAATATATCATTAATATACTATTTTATTTAATAATATTTTAATAACAGAAGAGAATATTTTTTTTTCAAGCTAAAGAATATTTGACTTAAAGAAGAAAAAGATATTTTTTTTGTCATTTTCAATATTATTTATATGAGTTTAAAATTATTTAAATTAGGATAAAGATGATGATATTATCAATGCCATTTTCTTTTGAACAAATCGTTTCTCAACAAGACACGAACTTTTTAATAGTATCAATAATTATATTTAATGATGAACTAATCAAAAACAAAAAAAAAATAATTTTGTTTTTATTAGATAAAGATCTTTTGTTATTTAACATTGTTTATTGTTTATCAGATAAAATAATTTCTTTTAAAGTACTTACCTATAAATATGTTTCGTCCTGATTAAATTGTGTGCGGAATTTTTGAGTAGTGACCATCAATCACTTTGCATCATAATATACACGATCAATAAATGACCAAGGCTTTTGAAGGTGTCTCTAATGATGCTGAATGATATTATATAATATTTTCAATTTAATTTGATTAAAAAATTTTTCAAAAATTTGATCAGAAAAATTTCTAAATCGAGTTAATGATTAAGATATTTCTTATTGATTAGCACAAAATAAAGATTTTACTACCGGAAAATACTCGTTATATCAGATTCTTCCAAAAATATTGCTTCATCACTTGTTCTATTTTGTTTAGTAATAAAATAAAATAAAGTACGAATAAGATATGTCTGAACATTCCCATTAAGATTCTACAATAGATATCTTTGTAAACGTGGTTCAGATGAAAATTATGTTAATAAACAAAGAATCTGTTTATTTCGTACTATAATTAGGCAATAAGAAAAATGAAAATAAACTATCTTTAATGATAATTTATATATTTTACCAAGTTTTTCAAATGGTCTTTACAAAAATCAGTTAAACATGATATTTTAACAATATTTCTTCTTCGACTTTACGTAAAATGCTCAATATAGTATCATTTGATACATTTTATTTTGTTTTCAAAAAATAAAGTTTTCTGAGTAAATTTTGTAGGAATAAATCAAAACTAACTGGTAAACATATGATTATATCGATAAGTGGTTGATTTTCTGCGCTTATGGTACTTTGTTTTTATTATTTTTCAAGTAATTTCTATTAAAAATTATTTAAGATATAAATATATAAATTTAACAATTTGATATCCTTCGGTCAGAACTGTAAAATTATTGTCAATATGCTTTGATCATTAGAAGTTTGTTAAAAGCAAAACATTTGTTATCTTAAATCACTTGCCCGATAAGTTGCCGGTCTTGTTGATAATCTAAAGCAATTCGTTTAATATTTTCGTCAATAAAATAATTGTATGGAATTCACAAAGTAAACAAATAAATTGTTCAAATCGAATTGATCTTTTTTTTTTCAAAAATAATAAAACCATTGAAAAATATTTATTGATTCGAAATCCTGATTGAAGTTCTATTTATGAAAGAAGATAATCAGTAAAAAAAAATGAACTTACGATGAATAAATCAATTTGCCATAAACGCAATACTTTCTTTATACATAATCTTAGTGAAGCATTTATTAATAAGGTTATTCTTAAGGGTAAGAAGAGTGAGCGTTTGTGGGCTATAATCTCGATAACAATGAATTATAAAGTCTGATACAAATCGTTTACTCAAATGCAACTTAACCATGAAAAAGTAAAACAACATAGAAAATTCTCAAATCAAACTGCAATCGATTATTCTGTGTCAGTAGTTTTATTATCTCATATCGAGAAAAAGAATAGTTAGAGAAAATAATAACATTTTTACATTTCTGTAAGCAACACATTATGTGGTACGATAAGACATGGATGAGCTAATACGGCTCTGTTCCAACGGTAAACTCAAGATCAAAATTATAATTTCATTGAATCATCACTATAAACATTTTCATCATGATTGAAATTAAAATGAATTCGATCGTGCTCATATACAGTTTATCATCTAACAACAAGAATATTCTCGATTAGTTAGTTTCTATCGTTTTTTTTATAGCAAGGTAAAACTAGTCTTTTCGATTTATTTAATGGTGAGTTCTCAATAGTAGAAAATATACGACCTTCTATTGTGTATTTGCTTTTAAAAAACACTTACAATACGTCTGAATGATCGAGAATTTCTTACGAATAGAATAAAACTATTTATTATTTTGTAAATATTTTCAATGTTTATTAGATATTTCGATGCAAATCGGATTCAGAATCGCTTGGTCAAAATAAACTCACGGTTTGTTTTGCTAATAATAAGTAAAATTCAATTTTTATGTTAAGAGTAGTTATCTAAGAAAATCTCGTAGATTTCAGGCTAGTGTTGAGCATATTTTTCAAATCGAACGGTGCAGAAATGGAACAATCAATCATCGACTAAGAGTTATTGTCTGAGACGTATTCTTGACTCATTACCACATATATAGGTATATATAGTTAATTACAAACAATTATGGAAATTATTAATTTTCCTTACGTATTGATCAAGAGAGATTACTCACAAGAGAAATTCGCATATTTAAATATTCATTTAATCGCGAGGATAAACAATTGTTGAGATATTATTTTATACCTTGAGTAATTTTAGAAATTAGCAAAGCTAACAGAAGTTTAAGAAAAATTCAAAAAGCTCCAACAAAGAACGTGCGGATCAGTGCGCAGCTGTGGGTGTAAAGAACAAGGACTTTCACACTTCACACCGACATCTACACATCCATTCTCAAGTATACATGCCCATTATGAAAGTAGTAGCAGCTCTTTCTTTCGACAAGCAGCAATTGGCAAACAACAAAATCTAAAAAGATTCAATTTCAAGCTTTTAAAATTGACTAAATAACACAGATTGATACGTTTTTGTCGTCTCATACTAAGAAAAAATATGGGGCTCTATTCCATTTCTAAACGGTATCGTTGGTATTGAAATGCTTTCTAAGATTTTAATCAAACACCTGCGTGTATTTACCACAAAAAACTATGCATCATTTAAATATATATACTAGCATATGACTTACTGTTTTATGTACACACATCTACATGTATTTAGCTTCATTTTTCATTCTCGTCGTTGTCTCATTAACAGTAGACAACACCAAATCTTTATATTCAAGAGCTGAATATACTGATTGTGGATCACAGGATGTCACCATTCATTCAATTGACATTCATCCAATGCCAATTCGTTATCCTGGTAGTATCAATTTAACTTTAGCACATACAATAAAACGACCTATAAGTGAGTATCAGTTAAATGAGACGCAATTTTGAAAAAAACTTGATGTTTAATATATAGAAGCGTTTCAGTTATCTGTGCGCATCATTCGCACAATCGGTGGTATTTCTCTTCCCTTTAGCTGCTATATAGTTAAGGGCTTTCATGTTGGCTCATGTGATTATACTAGTGATCAAATATGTCACTTAATCAACAATTGGTGGCCAAAAACATTCGGATTATATTTAACTTCACTCGTTTCAACTATTCTTGGAAACAATTGCAATGGTTCTGTAGATGAAGTACCAATGAATCAAATTATTGTCTATAACGAAATGCTCGAACTTTCGGCCTTTCCTGAATATATGTCATGGCTTACCGTTGGCGATTTTAAGCTTAAAATAATGGCTATGGAACAAGACAGAACGGTTTTCTGTGGAACATTCAAATACACAACATTACCTAGAAGAATAAAATAACTTGTATACTAGATGCACTCTATACAATTATTTGAATGTTTGAAGAAAGTCATAAAGCTATTGTGTCTTTTGTGTATTTCCAAAAATAAAATGAATATTTCGCTTATTCACAAAAATTTTAGCTATTGTCCGTAAGGGTGTGGGATGGGGTGTGGGTGTAAGTATGTGCGTATCTGTCTTCCTATCTTTCACATACACACCCACACCCCACATCCACACTCACCTACACCCACACACTCACATCCACACCCCACACCACATCCACACCCCCACCCCTATCCTCATTAACTTCGATCTTCGTATGCAGATAAGGGTAAAATACATCTAGCTGTTTGTCAGTCAAGTTTTTCATTGTAAAAAATATTTCACTATATTGTAGGAGAGATTGATTTCCACCCAATGTTTTGGTGGCTTCTCGGGCATAATCCATATAATCATCGAACCATGCTTCTAGGTTTTCTTCTATATTCTGATCAATCATATTGAAAATTTTTTATTACTGAATGCTGTAGTATAAATAGGAAATTTTAGCTTGCGGGACAAGGTCCCATAAAGGATTCTATAGAAAACCATGTGATATAAATCCACTGATACCATGAATCCAGTTTGCACCTAAACCGAGTATGTGGTCATTTTTTGACTGAACCGGCCAGATTTGACCACCAGTACGATTTCGTGCTTTAACTCCAAGTGTTTGTACTCCATCCTGTATCAAGAAACGAACCGCTTCTAAACCTGATATATCTGCACCAGTAACTAATACTTGCGCTTGAGTAATATCTTTTGAATCGAACACATCTTTTGATTTTGTATGATCATTTTTCTAAATATCAGCATCAGACTCAAACAATTATAATGAATTAGAAAAAATATCCAATGTTCAATTACTCTAGATGCAGAATTGATAGATCTCTTGACTTAGTTCCGAGACTTTTAGAGTTTTAATGATTTTTTTCCTGATTTGATGAGCTTCTGTTATCTTGAATTTAAGTGACATTACGAATTATTGAAAAAAGAGAAAAAAGACTGTCAAATCATTCTATTGACGCAGCCGTCAATAAGACAATGCATCGTATCTACATAAATTATCTAATATTACGACTATAATTTTCTATAAATAACGTCCATTCTAAGAATGTATGTAACTATAGATCGAAAGAGAGAGATCATTTTGTATTTATTGAATGCTTTCGTTTGAAGAGAATACTCTTATGGTAGGTGTGGGTGCGAGTCTTCTCTACAGCCACACCAGTATACCCACTTTTCACACTCATATTCGTATCCTAATCGAGAAAACTCGTGCTGACCCTACTCCGAGTGTTCGTCCTGATTCCAATGGCTTTGTTCCTAAACACTAGTTCTATACACTTCCGTTTTCGCACGTAAAATACTTTCGTTTCAGTTTTTATCTTTCTACTGTTGACAGTCTCAAGGATTTTCTGCATTGCAGAGAGACCAGTAAGATACTGTTGGTGTGGGTGTTGATCTATTAATGGTTACACTCACACCCATCCATACCCGCATTTTCTGCAGTGAGAAATGTAAGGAGGACCAAAGTATTGTTTAGCAACAAGACATACATTTGCTACTGATGGATATTTGGTTGTTAAACACTGATCACATTCTTGAGCGATTTCTACATCAACATGGAATAGAGTTGAACTGTTGATATGTGATGATGTGCGAATATGAATGGTATAAATATTTAATTGATCGAAATTGATTTTTGTATTCCTTCTAAAAGATAAGAATCATCAGGATAACATGGAAAATTTAAAAGAAGAAAAAGTTGAACTAGTAAACGACGAGGCGTAACTTATGTGTAAGATGTATCGATGATGGATGGATACGTATGCGTAAACGATAATGAAAATACTTATCTGGTTGAAGCAAAGAGCAATAGTGGATTTTTATTATTTAAACGTTGTGATGTATTGTCAGTCGAGATACAGCTTAATGAGCATTGACTAAGGCACATAAAAAATGAAAAAATATCTGATGTTGTATGTGACATAAAAGCTGGAGTATCAGTAAGGATAATAGGTGAATATGATATAGAATTTCCATATCTAAGAACTATAGAACTTATTGATCTTGTTTATGCTTCAACATTGCTAAGAGATAAATGTGACAATGCAGAGAAAGTTGAAAGATCAATATGACTGAATAATTTGTTGTTGTCAATGAGAAGTTTAGTGTTACTTTGGTTTGATTTAGTTTCATGTTTCGGAATAATTCGTTTTCTCTTATGATTATTTGAATTTAAAATAGTAGTTCATCTTGCATGACTTAACGAACACCTACAGATTTCAGAAGTTGAAATTGAATGATGTACTTGATCTATACCAATGTTTTCTATCAACAATATGCGATAAATTTTCAAAATTAAAACAAAACTCTGAAGGAACAGATAAAATATAGTAAATTCAAAAACTCGAAACATTTATATCAGGCGTCACTATAATGTTGAAAGAAGAAAAGTATGTGATTATTTTCTATTTAATGAATGATTGATGTATTTGCTTTGGTTGCTTTACTACTCAATTGTTTTCCTTTTTTTTTTTCTAAATAAATACTGTTAAAATATTCACAATAAACTTCTCTACGTACAAAATTTTTATTTCTAATGAACTGACTCAGCTCAACGACAGATTAAATACTATTTGGGTTAGTCATGAAGAAAAGTCTCATTTTTCTTACACAATGACTCATGATATTCGTTTAAATTTCGTTGTTTTTGGATTATTTTTCACGATTAGTACAAATACATCTTACTAATTCTTGTGCTAAATATGCGTTTCTTGTATTCATTTTTAAAGAAATTTAATTATCATAGAAATATTATTTCTACAAACTTTCATTGAGTAATAAGATTTATTTGAATTTGAATTTGAAAATAGGGAATATTCACAAGATTGCAGTTAGAAAATGAATATTATTTAAGGAATCTTTTGAAATTTTTTTCAAGTCCATAAACAAATTTAATGAAAAATATCGCAGAAATTTATTGAATAACTTTCTTATAAAAAAATGGAGATCTTTTATATATATGAAAATAAAGAAGTCAGAGTAAATAATGAAAAAATGTTTAGATTTGTAACTATTCATTAAGAATTTTTTAACATAAATTTGTTTCCTAAGGAATTTAAGGTAAGTTTTAGCTTGAACATAACTTTTTATTTCAAATGGTAAATTATTCATAAACTTAAGATAAAGTTTCAATAAAGAATATGCAGCTACTAGTTTTACAGATTCTTGTTTATCTATTGATTGTAATCGTTTTATTTCTCTTAATGGATGTCCATCAACAGTAAATATATGGAGAAAAATATCAAGATTTGCCTATCAAGCAATAGACATAGGAGTTGAACATATTCGTTTTGATGATAGATCATATTCAAAGATTTTGTTAAAAACATTATAGATAAAAATACATTATTAAATAATAAAGATAGATCAGTAATAGTTACTATATTTAAACTAGATGATTTAATGAATGATATAATTAATTGATTTGAAAGACATCGCTCATTAAAAATCTAAAAACAAGTATTTTTGCTTACAAAAAAAAAAAAGAAAGAAGATAAGAACTAACCTTAATAAATCAATAGATTAATTTTATTAGTTCATCAAAGACTTGTTGTTGAAGATCCTTTTTCTAGTTTTAAATAAAAACAAAATAATTATATACAAAACGAATGGCCGTTTATTTCGGGATATTTCATCAATTAGATCGAACCGTCGTCTATGAATATTACTCTGGCTATTGACCGTCTCCATTTAGTGAATAATAAAACAGAATTATTGAACATATCTTGTCTTTCATATGTTATCGTATACAGGGTAATCACAGCGAACGACAAACGCGTTAAAACATATTCTTTGTTTGACTCTAGTTTCTCTGGGTACAAAAGTGAGTGTCTGATGTGCTTAGGAAAAACGTCACAAATTGTACTTTTCTTATTAGCATCTAGTCAATACTGATTTCTATAATGAGTAACTCGAAAGAATCATTGATATTGTACCTTTCGACTGTACGACAAAAACGGCACAATGATGCAGTTAAGGTTTGTTCGCATGATTTATTTGAAACGTGTTAACATTAGAAAAAATTTGTAGATTCTTACCAACATTATTAATAAAACAAGAGATAAAGATTATTTATTGGAATGTCTCCAAAGTCGTATTGAAGCGGCATATCATGCTGAAAATTATAACCGTAAGAAAAATGTTAAACAAGTCTAAACATATACCAATATAGTTAAACTTTTCTTTAGAAATCGTGAAGGATTGAAAAGAATTACAAAATCTGGGATTTAATTTTGAATAAAATAAACAATTAACCCTTATTCTATTGTAAGTCAGTAAATACTATCATTAATTTGTAATTTTTTTTCATTTTGTAGTGAAGCAAAGTATCGGGTTGAATCTAAAAAAATCATTGAAGAATTAAAGCAAACAGCTACAAGATGTTAGTATAAGTTAATGATTAGTGTTACTTAATTATTTATACTTTTTTTCAGTGGGTATCGATTTAATGCTAACTTGGGCAAATAGATTGGAAGTATTCAACTCGGAGACATTATTTCAAAAAGTGTTAAAGATTTAACATCGCTAATATGAATATTAAAAATGCTTTTCTATTTTAGAGATGGTAATAGTTCATCTAAACAATCGTCGGCGAAAAGAAAAAAATAGTTTCTTGTTTGTGTTGACATTAAAAACTTGTGTTTGTTACCAAGTTTTTTTATAGCATTAATTTTGTACTGAAGTAAAAAATTTGTTGATGATGATTCAGATTATTTATGTAAAAATAAAAAAATGTATAGAAAAAACAAACTTTTCAATAAAGACTACAATTTGAAGAAAATAGACCAATTTTTTATTGACTGTTTAAAAATATCTTATGCAAAAGAATTAAATATATATAATGAAATTGATAATTATTTTATTAGGAAAAGAACAAACATTATTCGATAGTTTGTAAATTAGTATAACGTTCTTCGATAAATATAAATTAATCATTTGAAATATATATGAACCAGAGATGGACAGCTTCAACTCCGGAGCGGAGCGATTAATGAGAAAGGTGGAGCTGGAGCGGAGTCGGAGCGACCTTTTTTCTCTAGCATCGACCATACGCTCCTTTTTTTCGCTTTTCCCATATGAAAAAAGTTAGAAGGGAGATCAGATTAAAATATTTGCAAATAATGATTCTTATCAGCTTTTTCTCGAAAGTAACCGGGAACTTAGATTTTTATATATAATTTCGCTCGGTCCCGATTTTTATCGTTTGCAATTCAATGAAAGGGATCGTTTCGTATTGGGTTTTGTGTGTAATTATAAAAAATCTTCATCTAATTAGGATCGATATACATCGATTGTAGTTGACGTATTTCAAATTCTAACAGATTTCAATCGAAGTTGATAGGACTTATCCAAAACTGAACGAAATCGATCGAAATGCTATCTGAAATATTGACCTTTTATAGCGATTTTCGATTAAAAGAGAATTAATGGTTTACGAATTTTAAGTTTTTTAATCTGATTTCGCTCGTTATTTTTTACATGAGTTTCCTTCTGTGAAGAAAAACAAGAGAATTAATGAGGAAAAAGCTCGCCATTAATTATTCACTATAGTGAATATGTCNCACTATGTTTTGTCCTTACAATAGTGGAGAAAACCTTCCCTGATTCATTTTTATACCTAAATTTCACATTTCATAACTCCTGCTAGAAGCAACTTGGGCACGAACTAACTTAGGGTATATCACTCCTAGCTATGCCCTATCTAACCATCATATCCCCGACTGAAAAGCTTTTTGACACCTCGGGTGGTTCCCTCGTGAGACACTGACGTATTGACTCTTTCAAAGGATATATCTTTTTGCATTTATAATTATTAATGGAAATAGTGAAATGAGAATACGTATCCTTCCAAAAAATAGCACAAATTTGTGAAATCCGTGTGGCTTAATATTGAAATGGAATGGTGTCGAAAATTTAGCACTGAAGCTCTAATGCATAGAATATTGTGAAGATGAATACGAATACTATTAAAATTACTATTTGTCTAATACAAGTTATAATAAAAACTAAGGAAACGTGATGAATCGCATAGAGCTCGTGCATGTTTATATTCATACAAGAATCTATGAAAGTTTAGCAACAATAATAGCTTTTAGTTCGAAATGAAGAGGTATGTATACCTGATGAAGTAAGGAAAACAGAATTCGCATATTCCTTCTCTCTTATTCAATTGGATTATACGATATATTGGATGAGACGACCGAAAATGTGGTGCTGAGGCATTCAATTTTACTTTCCAGTTCTTCAAGCGAAAGTTGTAGAAAATAGTCCAACGTGAAGAATGAAAATAAAAGAAAAAAATACGATAGCGTGAATAATAGAAAAGATAGACGAACTGTGACCTAAAATAGGTGAAAATAGCAAAAGAATAGTTCCGTCATTCATTGACATACTATAAATTATACCTCATGATAATTTATGTATTTTATCAAGCTTTTGAAACTGTTCATTATGAATCAGCTGAAAATAACATTTGAACAATATTTCTTTAAAGATTTTACCTAAAATATTTAATGTAGTACCATTATCATGTTTGACAGTGGATTATCTGAAAGATTAATATACAATATAGATTTCATATCCTTCAGTCAAAATTGTACATTTATTAGTTATCTGTTGAAAGTAAAATATTTATTATTTTAAATGAATTGTTCGATGAATTATTGATGTTGTTGATAATGTAAAGCAAGGCGTATAATATTTTTATGAATAAAACGAATCGTGTTGATTTTACTAAATAAACAAATAAATCGATCAAGTCGAATTGATCTTTTTTTTTTTTCAAAAATAATTAAAATCTTGATTGAAAGGATTATTTATGATAGAAGACAATCAGTAAAAGAATGAATTTATAAATAAATCAATTCAATTCATAATCACTGAAATCCTTTCTTCATACATGATCTTAGTAAAGGATCTGATTAGATTATTTGTAATAAAAGTACACGTTTGTAAACAATAATTTCAGGAATCTTTAGAATCGAATACAAATAATTTATTCAAATAAAATTTCTTTTTATGCATCACTAGTTTACTTAGCTCATATCGAGTAAAAATAACAGTCAAAGAAAGCTATGATATTTTTACGTTTCTATGAATAACACATCATATATTTGGACGAAACATATTTCATCGAGATCAAAAATAAAAATAACTAGTTTTGTTTATATCCAATGAATCGTCTAACAAAAATGACATTCTCAATTTGTTTGTTTTCTGCCGTTTCATTCTTTGCACGGTAAAACTGATCTATTATAAGTACTTAATGATCAATTCTCAATAGAAGAAGACATGAGATCTATTATTGTGTATTTGCTTTTAAAAATATTTGCAATATGTTCAATGCTTATGAGATATTTTGATTCTAAGAAGATTCAAAAACGCTTGATCAAAATAAACTCACGATTTATTTTGCTAATAGTAACTAAACTTGAGTCTTTATATCAAGAACAATCATCTGAGAAAGTTTCGTAGATTTCAGGCTAGTGTCGAGTATACTTATCAAGTTAAACGATGCACAAATCGAGCAAATAATATAGTGGTGGAGTGCTGCTGCATTAGAATTCTTAGTCCCTTGTAAACAATAGCTGAAGATTTGTAAAGCGTCATTTACGTATAACTTGGAAACTATTAATTTTTCTTACCGATCAATCGAGAGAGGTTACTGACAAGAGAAAGCTACATTTTTAAATATTCATTTTTTCTTGAGAGTAAACAATTATTAACGTATTACGTTATATCTTGAGTGATTTTAGAGATTCCTAGAGCGTT
This sequence comes from Rotaria sp. Silwood2, assembly GCA_905329745.1. NCBI lineage: Eukaryota > Metazoa > Rotifera > Eurotatoria > Philodinida > Philodinidae > Rotaria > Rotaria sp. Silwood2. Next base: position 15,891 of record CAJNSZ010000398.1, on the reverse strand, counting down.
AGAATAATTGTGCGACTGTGAACGCAAAGAACGGGAACTTTGACAGTTTATACCTATCATCGATGCCTGTCCTTAAATTAGTAGTCCTCTTTTTAAACAAGATACAATTGGCAGGCAACAAAATCTAAAATGATTATGTTCCGAGCTTCTAAAATTGACTAAGTTCCACAGATCGATGTGTTTATGCCGTACCATACAAAGAAAAATGTGGAGCCTTGCTCTTTTTCTAAATGGTATCCATCATATTAAAATGCTTAATGAGGTTTTAATGAAACACCTGTGTATACTTACCCCAACAAACACTGAGTCACTTAAATATATATATAAATATATATACTAGCGCATGATTTACTACTTCACATATAGGCATCTACATGTATTTTCATTCATTCTTGATTCTCATCGTTGTCTCTCTGATAGTAGACAACATCAAATCTGAATACTCAAAAGTTGAATATACTGATTGTGGCTCACAGGATGCTATCATTCATTCAATTGACATTCATCCAATGCCAATTCATTATCCTGGTATTATCAATTTAACTTTAGCACATACGGTAAAACGATCTATAAGTGAGTATCAGTTAAACGATATGCAATTTTAAAAAAGTTCAATGTTCAATATATAGAAACGTTTCAACTATCTGTTGACATCTTGCGCATAGTTAGTGGCATTCGTCTTCCCGTCAAGTGCTATTTAATTGATGGTCTTTATGTTGGTTCATGCCGTTATACTGGTGATCAATTGTGCACATTGATCGGTAGTTGGTGGCCAAAAACGTTCGGATTGTATTTAACTTCACTCGTTGCGACTATTCTTGGAAATAGTTGTAATGGTTCTTTACGTGATGTGCCAATAAATCAAATTGTAGCCTATAAGGAAGTGCTCGAATTGCCGAATCTTTCTGGAAATATTCTATCGCTTTTTACGTCTGGCGATTTTGAGGTTAAAATAATGGCAATGGAACAAGACACAAATGTTTTCTGTGGAACATTCAAATACACAATAAAGCCACGAAAAAATGTTTAACGCTATACTAGACGCGATGCATACAATCATTTACATGGCTGAAGAAAGTCATTAAGCTATTGTGTCTTTCGTGTATTTACAAAAATAAAATGAATATTTTGCTTATTCACAAAAATTTTAGCTATTGTCCGTAAAAATATATTTCTACTTGATATATGTTTCAGAAAAATCATGCACTGCACTACAAAAAGCGCCGTAGAGTAATAAACGTTTAAAGAGTTCACGAAAGTACATTGTATAGAGAACCCTTTTCTATCATTTATGAAAGGCTCATAACCATTTTCAGAAACCCTTAAACAGACATTATGAAGGAGTTTATAAACTTCAAATATTTCTCTTAAAAGGTTTATGAAAGAGTTCACATGTGACGATTTTAGATAGAAGAGATGCTTGCGTGGATAGAACTACGCTTTATTTAGCTTCATCGTATCAGTAATCGCATCGTTTACATTCAAAACACGCGTTTATATATGCAACCAAGAAAGAGAGAGAGAAGGAAAAGATACAACAAGAGAAAAGAGAGACCTATTAATAGAAAGATGAGGATAACAGAAAAGATAATTATGGAAAATGATTTAAGTATTTCTGTCAACAGAATAAGCAACGATCTAATGTTAATTATGAAAGGATGAAAGACAAGAGATATGTTGACGAGAAAAAGCCAGAGAAGACAAAACATGATGTAAGAACGTTCTCAGCATAGAACGTCACATCACAAGATTCATAAATCCTTAACAGGTTTGCTATACATTGCACTTTCATAAACCCCTCAAAATGGTTCATGAACATTGCAAACCTTGTCAAATAATCTTCTAAACCCTTTCTGAAAGATTTGATGCAAAAACAGTCTACCCAAGCATTCCACTTAAATAGAATATTTGGAAGCGTTCATGGACATTCTAAATGATTCATAGAATTTTGTTCAAAGGCATATGAAGAGGCTTATTGACTTGATCAATCACCTAAAAAGGTTTACGATAAGGAATATGAAGAGGTTTAACAGCAGCATCAGTTGCATAGAGAAAAATATTGAATAAAAAAACTTTTTAAAAGGCATCATATACTCTTTCGATTTTCATATAAACTTACGATCACAAATTTCTCTGTTCATAAACCTTCGAAGGATATAAAGCATCAGCATAAATTCTTCAAGAGTTTATGGAAAATTTTTTAAAATGCAAGGGTCGATTATTCTGCACTCTTTTTTAGAGTGTGTGGAATTATACATTTCAGTCAATGAATAGTAACACTCGTATTATTTCGTGAACAGAATAGTAGGATGTCTCACATAGACTATACGAATAATTTTCGGGTACAAATTACATGATCAGTATTTTCTTCTAAACGCTCATTATAATTTATTGCTCAGTTTTATGAACAAAATTATCAGTAATTTTAAATGAAACTATGAGGACAAAATTTAGCGTTCGGTAATTATCATGTTTGCTCAATAAATTAATAATTTGTAGATGTAGGATTGAGTGAAGAGCGTGGAATTTAGCAGAGCTGTGGGGTCGAGTGCAGGGTGTGGGTGCTGCTGTCAGGAAGGTAGAGTTCGGTCGCTCCAAAAAACGCGAACCGAAAACCGAGCCGGAACCACAATCATAGTAAAATCATTTCAGAATCTTTAAAGAAACCGGAATCTTTAAATCATCAGATCGATAAAAAATTCTTACATCCATGTCGAGAGAAATTGACAGGTTTTCATTCTTGAGATTAGCGATTTTAGTGTATATGTAAAATATTGTTTTCTTTAATACTGAAATATGTGGTGTCCTTAATCTCAACAATTAACCTGACTTAGCTCAATTATCTTTAAAACAAAAACATCAATAACTACTTAGTTTTTATTTGCAAGTAAAATATTTAATCAAATCGTCTTTTATTATGACAAAATACAAAAATCTTCTCCAACAAATGAGACACAAGGTGAAAGAATACTTTTACGACAACAAACATTTGATTAGTCTACCTTGTAACAAAAAAAAAAGACAGAAATATGTCAAAATCAAAATATAAAATAAATCATTCTTATTGGTTAAACAGCATAAATTATATTTACATAATACATATTAGAGAAATTACAACTTAAATATTCAATAAACATTTTTTGTTTTGTTTTATCTAGATATAATTACGATCGTAAACGGGCCGTAAATGACTCATTTGGCTTCCGCAATATTACGATCGTTTGTCACCGTGTCGTATACGGCGACATACGCATATCGTTTAGTGATATACATGCCGTAAAACGACCGTATATCCAGCGAATATGACAATAAACGCTATGTTTACGACTGCAAGTCAACGCAAGCCAGCGTAAAACCCCATGGTGAACCGTTATATCTATACTGTTACTCCTATACCCTTATACCTATACCCATATGAATATATCCCTATATCTATATCGTAGCAGCTTTGTACTTATAGGTAAACATTGATAGGGATAGTTTCATGATTATAATCTTGCACTTGTACTCGTGTTGGTAGCTGCTTTATCACTTTTGGTAGTTGGAAGTTGGAGAATGTATATCCAATATGGGAAAAAACAGTCTGTATTAGAAAACAACTCTAATATTCAACCATTTTGGGTCTTCGTAGAACCAGCTCGCCGAGTTCTATCTACTAATGGTATCAGTTTCTGATTTGGGAGTCTTTGTAGGCATTCGCGTCTTTTACAAATACCCCTAACATACATCAAATGAGAGTTAAAGATATTTAAATAAATATAATATAGATACATCCAATTAATCTTAAGATATAACTCTATCCCTTACAATTCTCTTAACATTTCCTCATTTTGATGTCTTTTTTATGTAATCCCTCGCTATTTTGTTTTTAGGACATGAAACAAAATCCTCTCTATCATACGAACCGATATATCTCCCTTGTAATAAAGGCTAGAGATCTGAAAATCTAGAGGAATAATCGTCTAGTTACAAGGGATTAGACACTCAATTTTTCTCAGAACGACCAAGACTTTTGGATTACCCTGTACCTGATATAACAACAGGATATATTAATAAGAAGAAGTTTATTGTATGAAGCTGTTTGTTCATTTAAAAAGTACTGTTACTAAATATATGAAATGTGAAAAAAAATAGAGTTTAATCGCTTTGCTGAAACCTTAGTGAATCAATATTTGAACAAATCCTTGTATGCTTATTTGATCTATTTTCAGACTGGCGAGAGCACGTTTTGAACCGGCCAACTGCTTTTGAGTTGGAACTTTAAGCATCAAATAGACTCCGGTAAGATATGAAAAATCTCAAAAAGATGAGTTCTCCTAAACCTTTTGCCTAGAGTTATAGACATTTTACTGCAATTTTAGGCTATGCCATGGTATATATCAACAAATCTAATGTTGATATTTCAATCTGAGATTTTGCTCACAGATAGATCTATTTGTGAGCAGAATGCCCTGAAAATTTCAACTCAAAAAACGTTTCATTCTTGATATATTAAAGTCTCAAAAAACAGAAAATTCTATAGCATCTTTCGTGGAATATGAGTAATTTTTGTCTGTAATATCTTGAGAAGAAAACATTTTTTTGAGCTTAAATTTTCAAAGCATTTTATCCACGAATATGACTGTCTATGAGCAAAAACTCAGATCAAAATATCACCATTCGATTTGTTGGTATATACCATATGAGAGCCTAATACTTCAGTAAAACGTCTATAACTCTCGACACAGGAGGCTTTATAGGACTCATCCTTTCGAAATTTTTCATATTTCACTTGGTCTATGTGATTCAGAGTTCGAACTTAAAAGCAGTTGGTGAGTTGAAAACATTTCCTCGTGAGTCTTCTATTTACCATTCGTAATGGCATTAACGACTTCTCAAATCTAGATCAGAAGTTGTTCTCTCATTGTGATGAAGCGTGATTCATTATTAACACTAATACGTAGTCAAATCTGAACAGATTTCTAGAGTAGATACACTAGTCGATGTTGTTGCTATTATTTTCTTCAAATTCTTATTTTTCTTGATTGATTAGCCAAGATATAGAAAAAGAATGTTGACGAATTTTTCTGCTTAAAAAGAATCTGAACAGAACGGATACAAGAATATTGACTTGTCTTACTTGATATTGAGACACAACTCATCCATTATTCAGAAACAATATCTCTTGTTCATTTAATTCAATAAATAATTGTTTACTGTGATCGTGAAGAAGTAAATAAATAACGTATAGACGTTTATATATATATATATGTGCGCATACAGAGATTTCATGTTATAGTTTTCGTGAAATTCATACAAGAGATTTTTTCTTTCCTATTGAAAGAATGTTGTCTGAACTTCAAGAATTCTTAAGTATGTTACGATTCTTTCCAGATTCTTTTTATCTGGGTCCATCAATATTCTATCCTAATACAACTTTGTATTAGGGAAAGAAATTGTTGGTCTATAATCTCCTATGTTATTTTATCAAGTTTAAGTTCATTTCTTAGGATATGAATAGAAGAGAAAGAATATTTATTTTTAGATCTGATTTATTCCAATAGTTATTTCGTTAGTTGACAATTGTGATTACCACGTTCATCGTTTATATAATTTCATTTATAATAAAGTGCAAAATCTATTTGAGTTATATTTTAACTGTCAATATCGAACAACTATTGAAATATTTATTTTTATTCAAAAAATAATTTCCATACAACTTTGAATTGTATGAGTTTGCTCCAACTGATTTTAACATATTATTATCCATGAATACATAATTTATTTAAAGAAATATGACATTAATACAAAGCATAATGGATTTCTTCTCTAATATTGTATTGTTTTTCTACAATCGTTTAACTGAGAAAGGAAATCATAATACACAGAAAGGGTGGAACGTTTTTATATAGGACGAGTCTCAGTGAAAGATAATTCTTATTGAAAAAAAATTTAAATTTCATTTATATGCAGTTAAAAACAATTTAGAAAATCAAATGTATTAATCAATTAACACTTTGTCAGACATAGAGTTGTGTTAACTAATTACTCCATGTTCTAAAGAATTCATAAACGCGAATCAAACATCTCAACTATTTAATTATTAATAATAGTTTCTTGGAGATTTTTGCTATTGATTAAGAGAAGAGAAATATATTCTCATTCAAAACAATGAAGATTTTCTAAGAAAGTAGAATGTAGAAAATAGCTAATTTTAAGTTAGTTTCTGCTTATATATATTTGTCAACTAATCTAAATTTTGATAATATATTGTTTCATTTTCATATTGACGACAATATTTTGGCAAATTATTGATATTTAATACACTTCTTGAATGAATATGAAAAACAGATTAAGAGATAAAAGAGTTCCCTATCATTATCATTAGAATTTGTCGACAGAACAATGGAAACAGTCATGATTGAATTCAATACAGAGCTGAGTACAGGACAGAACGGCTCTGTTGTTTTGGTGTTCTGTCCTACAGGAGAGAACGAAGATAAAATTTTTGTCTTGTTCTGCAAGCCGCCAGGACGCGGTAGGGCAACAGGACAGGATAGAAAAAGTTGTCCTATACTCATCTCTTGTCAGTAGATTACCATTATTAAATATTATTGATCGTCTTTTGATTTATCATGTTGGTATTTGTTAAGATTCACGTTCACTAAATTTATTGAATTTCGAACAAAAAAATGCTTATATTCGGAACGGATCAAAAAGTTTCTTTTAACTTAAATAAATCAGTTTTAAATATAATAAGTCAATGATTGTTGCTATTATTCGACAACCATATTTATACATCGTTCAATAGCTTGTCATTATATATTAGATTAAGAAAAATTGAATTATATTATGATTTGAAGAGTTAATTTTTTATCTTTTTACATTTATTTTATTATGAAGTTATAATTAATTGAAACGTTGATATTAATGATGATATTTATAATATTGAATACTAATAGACATATTCAGTTCTGTTAGTTAATACTTAAGTTGATAATCATTGTTGTCATACTTTCAGAGACAAACAAAAAAAAGTTCCTTTCATTTATTCACAGATCTTATTTATAGTTATTGAATGATACAATTACACTAGTTCACTCAAACAGAAACATTTTCGACAGTTAATGAAAATCTTGGAGATCGATTAGAGAGCAAAATAAGGTACTGTAAACATGGTATGAATAACATAGTCGAAAGCAAAAGAAACGTATATTACATTTTCTTTGTTAGATATCCACTTTTATCTTTTTTCATTTTTATTACAAATAAAAAATATCTGTCTTTCATCAATTCATAATTATCTGATCATTAAACAACGACTAGACCTGTGATTATATTTATCTCAATCAATATAATAAAAGTGAATGAATGCTCTATTGTTTTATTTGTATTTTCATCTTCGAACAGAACAAAAAACTAATCAACTTATATAAAAATATGAAAGATAAACCACAAGAGTAGATCGAACACACATTATTTTTGTGTAATATTTGTTTTTTGAAAGTTTAAAGATGATGAAATCTGCTGTTGTGACAAATTATTTAGAACCTTTAGAGATTAAACAAATGTCAATTCCTCAAGTAGAACCTAACGATATTTTAGTCATAAATATTGTTTGTGATGTATGCCACTCGGATTTGCATTTGGTAAAAGAAGGTAAGAAATAATATGTTGATTTTATTGGAGCTGTATTCTATTTCTCTTTTTGAAAAATTTGAATATTCGACCTACTTTACCAAGAATTGTGGAGCATCAAGGTATTGGTGAAATAGTCGAATTAGGTTCAAATATTGATGATTATGTCAAAAAAAGTGACATTGCTGGTATTCCTTGGATTAAAAAACCTTACCTTCATTGCGAATAGCGTTTGACTGTATGTGAAACAATCTGTGGAAATCAGAGAAATTCAGGTTATTCAATTGATGGATGTTTTGCAGAATATACTTAAATGGATGCTAATTTTGCTATTAAAATTCCTGAAGGTATGAATCCATCCACATCAACACCACTCTATTGTGCCAGTATTACTGTTTACAAAGCTCTGAAAGTTTCTCAAGCACGAGCTGGTGGATGAATATCGATTATTGGTATTGATGATCTAGGTAACTCATACAACTTTTCCTCATTTAATAGATGAAATCATATTTTATTTATTAGGATCTATTGCGATTAGCTATACTGTAACAATGGGATTGAGAGTATTGGTCGTTGTTGCATCAAATAATGAAGTAAGATTCAAAAACTCATATAAAAAAATTCAAAATTTTACAGCATAAAATATCATAGTTTTAAAGAATCATTCGATCGTAGTATTATTGTTGAGAACTGTTTCTTTCTTACTAGATGACTTATGTTTAGATAGAGATCAGATATATTCATTAAAGCATTGACTCATGTGTAATTTTTATAAATAAAGTTCGATTGATGGAAAGTGTTTCCTTTTTGTTTATTGACTGCTGTGAAACTAGATAAAGATATGGAAGCAAAGAAAGATAAATATCGATTTTTGTAGAATTAAAATTTATTCATTAATATAAACATCTTACGAAGACAATGATTCAGATTAATCAAAACTTGTTCGAAGTTTTATATCGTGAGGTAAATCATTATAGATTTGTCAAATACTGAACGATTTGTCTCATTTTTTAGTTTATGATGATCCTGGTGATAAACATAGTGAATGGGTCCAAACAACAAGAATGGATGGTGTTCAAGTAGCAATTGTCACTGTTCCTTTAATTGAAGACTATGATCAAGCATTTAAATTAGTTAAACGTGGTGGTCGTGTCGTTCCTATAGCTTTACCTAGTGATAAAATGTCCATACCAATTGTTGGTTATATTTTGAATGGAATTGCATTAGTTAAAAGTCTTGTTGGTACACGACAAGATTTACAATTAGCGAAACTTCATCAGATCGCATGTAAAGTTCAAAAACAGAAGTTAAAAGATATCAATTATAAAATTAGTGGTAGAGTTGTTTTGAACTTTTCAGCTAAATAATATTTTAAATTCTTATAGAAAAAACATGAACATTATATTTTAATGAATTAAAACAGAAAACTTATGTGACTTTTTTTTATCAATAATAAATAAACGCTATTTCTAACGATAGTTTGTGAAAATATGTGTTTGTAACAATATTGACGCAAATGCACAATTACGTATGTCTATGATTTTATCTATTCCTTTCTTTTTTTTGTTTACTGGTCTTTTATCACTTATCCGATTAATAAAGCATATCAGTTAATCTTCCTCTCTCTTTCGGTGTGATTTTACCTAAATTTTATATATACATGCGTCATCAAATATATTTATTTTTCTCTAATGTGAGTATTCACTATAAATAAGCAGACAAGTTATATTGCTGGTTTAGTGATGTATGGTAGAAGTCGAAGGTCGATTAAGATACAAGATAGTATCTATAAACAATGCATGGACGTTTTTGGATTTTAAATTTGATTTTTTATAAATATAATCAATAAGAAAAATGGATAAAAACGAACTCGAAAAGAACGAAAATCAATGGATTTAACTCAGAAAGGTTTGTTCTTTTTGAAAATATATTCGATGATATGTTATTTTGAAATATATTTCAGAATTAGCAATGCTCAGAACAACTTTAAAATTGAGTGATAAAGATAATTTATCTTTTATATTATATTTTAGAAATAATGTTGATCTTTTTACCATGAGATGCCTAATTCGAGTTCGAATATAAATGCAGCTTCAACTGCTTGATATCACTTCGAAAATTAAAAAAAAGGCTTCCATGTTATTACGCCTAAAAAAGCAAAAGATAAATTTCAGTAAAATTTCGATTCAGATTCGAATTCAGATTAGTCTATCATATAACTGCAACGAGAAATCGGAAATGAAATCTTTTAGTGCTGTATTTTCTTTAACATGGTACTTACAAGTATAATAGTGGAACACGATGTTGCAATCATTTGTCACATAATTCAAAGTGATGGGCATCAACAGTCGGTGTCGAGAAGCGCTTTGGCTCAGAAAACGACACCCTCATATTTGCACCGCGGCGTGAAGACGCGAAGGGCTACAACGGTTAGCTCTCACAACGAGAAGTCACATCCTCGGTTGACACGTCGCTATATGACTATATCATTTAGCGCCTGTTATACTACTTTCAAATGCTCTACAACCATGCGCCCGAGTAGGTCGACGAAAATTTAAATTTATCCCGTTTTACTTTTATTCCCTTTAGTTCTATCAGTCCCTTGAGTCCTTTTTATCCCTTTAGCACCCATTGGTAGCCTCACTTTAACGGTACTTGTACTCGCATCTGCATCTATATTCTAAAAGATCTAAAGAAACTAAAGTGTAGCGAATATGGAAATCTTACCAATTTCTATAGCATAAAAGTAAAACGTGATAAAATTATTTTTTCGTGGACCTATGTTGGGTTGGGTATGGGTGTGAGTTTTCTCTTCGCTCATTCACTCTTACATCGACACCCCAAAATGCCTTTTAAGGCTTGTCAGATTTTAACAATAAGCAAAAAATATTTGTTTTTCATTGAACCTCCTGAAGTTCTGTACGGTACCTTGTTTTTTAGTGTAAGATGTGTGAGCGTAGAAGCTCATTGAAGGTTCTAACTTATCCATCAACATACATTTTATCACTGACATCCTCACCTTGATATTATCACCTTAACCGTCACATTTTCGCCCACACTCACAACTTCATTTTTCGTAAGGTGATAGAGTCTCTCTCTCTCTCTCTCTCTCTCTCTCTCTCTATTATTTTTCTTATCGCCCAGAGCTTACTTCTTTCAGAGCAGTCGTGAGTTCTTATCATTGAATGAGTATCTCTTATGCGACATTGAGCTGTTCTTTTCTCTATCAACAAAAACCACCTTTATCTTGGGTGTTATGCGAGCCGAATCTTTTAGATTGAATTTTGTGCAAAACTTCATACCAGTCAATTAGATATCGTGCACATAGATATGATCTTCTCTTCAGTTGTAAGCGAATTTCTCTCATTAAGACTTCTTTTTGAATCCTCGAAATGTCTAAAAATATGAATCACAGTTTTTTTTTGTGTACCTAGAAATGCGTAACAAAGAGATAAAAGTATTCTTTGTTATAAATGTTGAATATTTGCAGATCAGTTCAATTAATCAATACAAGTAAAAATTAGTAAACATTGAAAGTGAAGATTTCCACATTAGAAGAATCAAAGTGTGTAATGAGTCGTGTAGAAGCATTACGTGCGTTAATCCAAGAAGATGAATGTGATGCATATCTAATCACGGATAGTGATGGTCATTACACATTCTATTCATTGTCACAAGAGAATCGTCGTCTCAATTGGATCACAGAATGCCAAGCACAATGTGGATTAGCTATTGTCACTTTACATGACGGAGCATTCTTTCAGGCTCCACCGAATTATCGATTATTGGCAAAAGCGGAAGTCAATACTGACGTGTGGACTATTGTCGATGACCTTGTCCAATTGATTAACAGTCAACGATTGTCATTGAAAAGAATTGCTTATGATCCTCGTTTGACGCCTCTTTTTATTATTGAACAATTCTCCTCTTTGAAATCGAGTCTTTATCCGATCAATTCATCAAGCAATTGGATTGATATCATTTCCAAAAAAGAAACATCCAGTGAACGACCAACATTAACACCCATTTGGTCATTGGATGAACTTCGCTTTGCCGGACAAACAAGTACAGAAAAAGTGGAGAAATTAAGACAAAACTATTTAAGTGATGGAGAGAAGAAATATACTCTTATAATTACGGCTATGGATGAAATAGCGTGGCTTCTTAATCTTCGTGGCAATGATATGCAATGTAATCCACTCTTCTATAGTTTTGCCATTGTCTCATGTGATCAACTCTGGCTGTTCACTGACAATCCTCATGAGGCCAGTCTTCATGTATATTTATTTTGTGCTTATTAATCTTTTCTTTTGCAGGATCTTCCTTATGAAATTCGTCCGTACGAAAGTTTCTTCGACTTTCTTTCGACGTTGAAGGATAAAGATATATGGCTCGATGAACGCACATCTGTTAATGTGCTTCATCATCTTCCATCTACTGCTGTGCGTGTCTCTCGTTCGCCGATTCAACAGATGAAAGAGATAAAAAATTCCGTAGAACTGGAAGGATTTCGTCAATGTCACTTTCGTGATTGTGCTGCCGTGTGCCAAACCTTCGAATGGCTTCAAAAAAATATGGAGAATGACGCCTCGAATGTTACTGAACTCGATGTCGCTAAATATCTCGAGAGTCGACAACGAGAACAAGCAGACTTCATTTCCATCGCATTTGATACGATCTCCGCTTCAGCAACGACTACAGCATTAATAGAATATTCACCTTTCGCTGTAAAAACGAAGAAAATCATTGCTCGCGACTTGTTTTATCTCGATGGTGGTGGCAATTATCTCGATGGAACAACCGACATGACACGCACTCTTCATTTCGGACAAGCGACACAAGAACAAATTCAATGTTATACTCTCTTATTAAAAGCGATTCTTTTCATTGAAATGACTGGATTCCCATCTGATGACACTCTCACTGGACGTTATATTCATTCATTGTTGAGAGCGCAATTCGTTTCTATTAGCGATTCAAATCAACATCTCTCATTCGGTCATGGAGTATCACATGGAATGGGAGTCATTGAAGGTGGCATCTCCATTAGTGATAATCATTCTTTTGCTACTTCGATTCCCATCAGATCCGGAATGGTGGTCACCCTTGAACCTGGAATTTACTTCGAGGAAAAATGGGGTATTCGACTGGAGAATGTCTATGAGATCATTGAAGATGATCAACATTTGATTCATTTCATCCCATTAACTTTGTTGCCTTATTCTCGTCCATTGATCGATGTCAATCTTCTTAATCCAGAAGAAATGATGTGGATTAATACTTATCATCAACGATGTCTTCAGTATGTTGACGGAGGAACATGGATGAAACAAGAGATTGATCTTTTCCTCTAATACAATAAGCATCTTCATTTATTCTGCTAACATTTTACTTAACTTAATTTTATCTTTCATTTTGATTTCAAATAAATTCAGCGACACAGAAATAGGATCAGAATTTTTACCATATAAACATACCATATTTTTCCATTTAAGAGCATAGATTATTATGTTGGACAATTAGAATCTCGTCTACTAGATCTGAAAAAAAATGACATTAGTCATGGTTCTTCTTTTTCATCGAAACCAGAAATAAATATCACGTCAATCTTTCCTCAATCATTGGCTACTGTACCAAACCTCAATTTATTCTGTTCTGAGTATGGATGTTACAATTAATACCCACACACCCACACTGGCTTCAAATCAATCCTAGCTCGGATTCATATTTCACTAAGCCTAAATTATTCGGATCCTACAAATATACCAAAGAGTACATATCCTGATATGTATCATCGAGATCCTGCTATTTGCTACGAAGAACATATGTGTTGGTTCAGAGCAGAATTTCTAAGTGGTGATACAATACAAGATAACAAAATAAATTCGATAGAGGTTAAAAAATTTGTATACCCACTAAATAATTCTTTTTTTTGAGTAAGACATTTATTTCAGTTTTGACCATGAAAATTTCAAGTATAAGAGTTACACATTATATTCATTTATATATTTATAATTGTTACAGAAAATAAAAAGTTGATTACTAAAATATGTACATCACTATTATGTCATGATTAATGTATGTTGGCGAATCTTGTATGTCTTAAAATGTACAACCAGAAATGAATCTACTTGCTTCTTCATTCGATGTAATTATTTCATTTTTATACATAAAGTAATCGACATTGAAGAATCACCCGAAACTAGAACGATTTTTTAGAATTTTAATTTAAAATAAAAAGCACATCGACTTATTACAAATGCACATGAAAATAGAATTACCTCTCTTCATTTATGCTTACAAAATACATGTAAATATTTTCATTTCTACTCGTCAGAATTGCTCTCGGTTATTAAAAGATAGTTTTTATTATTACCAGAGAAAAGAAACAATTGAGTAGAGCAAAATACCTACGTGATTAAGAATAGAATTGACTGGCTGCAGTAGCATAATGGTTAAGTGTGTTGGTTTATCGCGTCAAAGACGAGTTTAGAGCATACTCATTTATGGATTACCAAAATGTTATGATACTCGTTTTTTACAGTGTATATAAAGATGTTATCATTTGCTCTGGTTCAACGTATGTTTGCAGACACAAACATGCAAAAAGAAGACAAAACTTGAGCATCGATTAGACAGGTGATTTTGCGATGAAGATTTTTACTTTTTGTTCTATACATACGATTCCATATGAAATCTAGTTCACATGAATGGCAAGCAATTAACGTTTACTTATTATTACTGTGAAAAGAAGAATATCATATTTCTTAAAATTATTCTTCATTTTCCCTTCACTAATAGTTTTGCTTGAATGTCGAAATAATCTTGAAACTGATGAACAAAGATTATATTGTGGAACTCTAAAGTTTGCAAGTATAATGTCCGCGGTAGTATAGTGGTTAGTATCCCCGCCTGTCACGCGGGAAACCGGGGTTCGATTCCCCGCCGCGGAGTATTTTTTTTTTTTCATGTTTCTTCTTTACAAAGTAGTACTGTTATTTAAACAAACAGAAAGAAAGAACGAGTTATATGTATTCACAGTGACGCTACCTTTTCTTATCAGAGTATCATGGGTTGCAAAATTTTGCCTTTTTTTTTCTCACTCTTGAAACGTAGCTGATAATAAATTAATTGTTTGAAAATTTCTTTCCCGTAACTAAAATCATTATCGAATGTGGTCTCGTCATCATTATAACGAACAATGGCCATAAAATAGACTCGTGTGAATTTGTATTATGAGAATAATGGTAAATATATCGAAAAGAAAAACTATAACAAGCAAATGAAACATATCGTTACTTATTTCTAACTGTAATCTACATATTATCGATTATGTCTCACGTTCTTTATTGGTTATTATCTGTTTATGTAGTAATGTCAGATAATATATCTACATCCTTCATATTTTGTTACAGTAGGTTAGTAATATAGAAAAACACGGCTGCCACTTGAGATGTGTTGTCACAGACAAGGTGCTCATCTGTAGACACTCGGGTGAAAACCTGTATTACGGTTTTTCTTAACATCTGATAGTGTCCTGCCTTTGAGTCTGCATAGAGGAAACGGCATGATGGGAAAACATAGACCGAAGAAACATTGAAAGAAAAGCATCGAAATTAAAACGATTGAACGCGGAACGTTGAAAATTTGAAATCTCAGATAGAAGAAATCTTGCATCCGAAAAAAGAAACTTCAAATAGAAAAAATTTTAAAAACAAAACGTTTATAATTGAGGGTGTGGGTGTGAGTCTTCAGTTGACCCAAACTTACACTATTTTTAGCGAAACTTAAGTATCGAAATAAATGACAATCTATTGAAAATATCTTTATGTTCTTCGTATTTTAGCCAATGTGGTATTATGAACACAATATTAACTATTAGCATGTTTTTTTGTATCTTATTGATTGAAACATTATTTTTTCAGTGAATACTATTAGTTGTATTTTTTATCCTGTTATATTAAAAAACAGATAACGTGATGCTAATCATCCTGTGTTACTATGATCTGTGCGACGAAATATTTACTACTTATGAGTCCGAGTATAATTGTTCGATCATCAGCTAGTAAATTATGATACGATGAAACTTAGAATTTAGTTTGTGTGCATGTATTTGTTTGATTTCTTATCAGAATGCTATGTTACATCATTTTCTACTTTGTTCAATTCGAAAGGATCCGAATGAAAACAAATTTAACGAAAAGAACCATTCAACAAATTTGGGCGTAGTCATGAATCTTTCCATCAGTTACGCCTCTAGTATTAACTGACATA
>CAJNSZ010000397.1:15630-98908 GCA_905329745.1 Rotaria sp. Silwood2 | reverse complement strand
GAAACCTCATAGCTCAAAGAAACACCTATTGACAGTTTGGCATGAAAACATTCTGAAGTTTCCTCTACAAGCAGGGAAGAACCGAGTCCAATTCGTTAAAACAATATGAAGATAATGCTTTTTGTTACCGTAATTGTAATTGTGCCATACTCGGTATATATGCGTGTATGTGGAAGAACTAACATGTCTGATGGCATATATTTCCTGTTTATTCAATATTACCAATTACATTCGTTCAAGATCAACGATGACGTTTTTTTTACATCTGTTCATACGAATTTTTAGCTCTGTACACGAGAGAAAGCTCAAGAGGATACATGCTAACGACGTGTAATATTTTAAAAACGGGTACAAACTCTTACAGCAGAAAAACTAGTTTCCAATATTTAAATAATATAATAAAATAATTGATATCTCGACTGAAAAAGATAACTGATAATTTTGATTGAATTGATTTTGTCGATTAAAATGATTTTTTTTATTTTAATTTGATAGAAAACCAAAAAAATCAACTCTTTCCTCTTGGTAAGAAGCCATCTTTCAAACTAGGGTAAGCAAATCTAATAACACTTGCTGCTACTTATTCAATTTACAATTTTATAATGTGCATTCAGCAGGTGACAATAGCAATAATTACCTTCCATGTGAGAACTCAATGATGTTCGCGGTGCATTACCGTGTAATCTGATCATTAAAGTCTTCAAATACGTTTTGTCATTAAACATTTCCAATACCTAGGTGTAGACACCACCTCTAGAATATTATCCTCTCCATTCATTGGTTTGAGCCAGAAACTAAATATCTTGTGATTCATAACGTCCTGCATAGCTCATACGAGCTTCTAAAGAGATTGATATTGTGCGAGTGTGGACATTCACACCTACGATTAATTGTTAAATAATTCATTTTGCCCGACCTATCCGCAATCGAGACCACGGCAATCTACTCCGAAACACAGTGGTAGAGTAAGAGAATCCAAGTTGAAGATGATTGATATAAAGCGAGAAGAGAAGACAAAATTTATTCAAAAAGTAATGGAGTTCTTTCCCAACGGCGCAAAAGATTATAAGTTCATTGCAAAATTTAATTTTCTGTATCTGGCACGTGAGCGTACCACTCTTATTTAACCAAACTCACTATTTTTTGTCCAGCAAGCATCGCGCCGACTACGAATGTTTGCTCGTCATGCCACTTACGTAAATCTTCCGACATCGCCTGTTTGAACATCAGTATCAAACGATTTTGTTCGAATTTCGATGATTTATTTGTAGACCAGGAATTGGATTGCGAGCATCCGCGTAATTCAAGGTACGATATACTTTGGGTGATAATTGACTGCAACATTTATGTAATAATCTTAGATTGTGTTCAAATACAAACCTTTCAGAAGAAGAGAAAGCAGTTAGAAGATGTTTTTGCCAGTGAGTTAGATAATCGAAACATTTGATAGCTTAAACTTATACAGCATAGAATAGTTTCGATCCCTACTTCTATTAATGGAGAAACTTCTTTCATGACTATTCGACTGTACTGTACACTTTAAAAACAGCTGTGTTACAAAACGTGAAAAGTTACTCCAATGGAAAAGAGAAAGAACCTTTCGAAGTTTTTCACATAGGCAGTTTTATAAGCGAATCTACACTACAATGGACGAGGCTGGAAAATGCTTGTGTACCAAACATTTTGTACAGACACCTATAGAGATGAGGGTTTACAATAGCCTATCTATTAACTTATCTATCTAAGCAAAGGATGAATTTAAAGAGTCTGGAAAAAAATGTTTGTTCATTACTGGTATGCATGAAAATATTTTAGACGAGTTTTTGTTCGAGAATAGAGAGAGAACTGTTGAAAAAGCTGAAAAATTGTTTGGGCAGCAAATAAACAGGTCTCTCACAATCCCCATAAGCTTTATCGCGAGCGTGTCAAAGCACTTTGAGGTGTGAATGTATGATGCTGGAATCTGAGCAATCTGCAATTAAAACAAGTTCTATTTGTTGCTTACCATTTTTGCTTCTCTACCATTGATTTCGATGCTATAAGATGAGTAAGGATATATTCTTTGTAGGAATAAGGATAGTTAAGCTAAAGAGATTAAAGACTAGAGACTTATACATTTTCTTTTGATTCGAATGTCAGATTTCCATACAGAAGAAATCCTGTCTGAAGTTTTCCTTATTTGCATTGAAGGAGAGTCGCTATTGCAGATTACGAAACTTGCGTGCGACAATGATTCGCTACTGTACAATCATTTCTTTCATGCAATATGAAACTTAAACGCGAACGTTCTCATAGTTTAGCAGCAAGCGAAATGGACCGATATTGATATTCCCATACCAATATTCACTATCTTAAGCTTCGCATTACTATTGATTAGGTCGACTTGTTCAATTACTAATTTTGACAAGAAACGGTTGAGCTATTGATCGACGAATGCGACAGTGGATCTGTTCAGTAGTAGTGTCATCCCAATAGTTTTACGTTCATTAATATATGATCAAAAGGTAGACGAATATAGTATCACTCGTACTAATGCAGCGAATGGATTTTTTCCTTTAACTTGCATTCGATAGACACTGCTATATTGTAATTGATTCCATTTTTTGTGTATATAATCATATCGCGAACAATAATTGTTTTGCCTTAGATAATTCAACTATTTGGACAAAAGCTTTTGAAGTATAAATTATTCATTTGATATACTTTTAAAGATCATACGATGGCCCTCGAAAGACTTTTCTCAGAAATCAGTAAAGTATTCGAATAGAAAAATCTTTAATTTATGACAATATTTGAATGAAATATATGTTTGGATTATTAATTTTCCGTATATTAGTCAATGAGATAATTTTTCTGAAGCACGAACCGGAATCCTACCCGTAAGACTCGGGTTCTTTACATGCCTAACTCTGCTTAGTTTCTTAAAATTCTTTATTATGACTGATCGATTTCATTAATCCTATTCTCCAGCTGACCGATGTTCGAATTTTTTCCTGTGCTTGATGGTCCGCATGTCTTTACTATAAACTACTATTAAAGATAAAGACAAGCTAACCAATCAGAATTTCGCATTCGCTAGGCCTTATTGATTAGATGTGGTCTCCGTCAATCAACGACTGGACATTTCGAGAAGTTGTCTCGTCAGTTTAATAAGCTTTGCAGCTCTTTTCGAGTTTAGATAGGAATTATTAAAAAAAGTCTCATTTTACTAGGCTTTCGTTTGATAGGACTCCAAGTTTTTCCAACGCAAGACGCATATTTGAATAATGCTTTCAGAGTTAAATCAGTAAGTTATGTATTTATTACTATTTTACTATAAAATTTTGTAAACATTTTTCTCATTTGCAGAATATAACATTCAGCTTAGCGTTGTTATCTCAATAATCAAGAACGTTCGAAGGACATGATTTAATAATTTTTTCAGTTTTTTTCATTTTTTCCATCTTATCGGTGAGGGCTTCTAATTTATTATACGTAGCTAGCAACTCATATGCTCATTTTTTTTCTTATCAGTTTTGTATTTTTATATCATTTTTTTTATTTGACTACAAAATAATTGTCACAATCAATCGAACATATTTCTTTTGCTAAATCAAAAAGTGTATAACACAACGAGAAGAAACGATAAGCAAGAAAGAGAAAAAAAAGAAAAAGGGCGTGTGTATGTAGTTGCGGATGTGGATATAATTGCAAACATACTTTACATTCATACCTTCCAAAAAAATAAGCAATGTCACACAAATAGTGGGATATAGAAAGTTATCATGATTTAGCAGATGCATTACCATTAACACTAAAAACAAAACTAATTTGGATAAGGTGTGGACGTGGGTAAAGAAAATAATTATCCACAAGCCACGCCCACATTCTAACAAAAAGTGTTTGACTTTGTGTTAAAATATAAATAACTTTGTACTGGGATGTGGGTGTGGGCATCATTATGGATGTAGAACTTGTAAAAAAAAGAAGATCCACACCTACACCCTTTAATTTTGATCTCTTCGGTTAGGAAACTTCTATCTTGAGAAAATAACTAACATTTTCAAAATTTGACAAAAGGTTTTCAAGATTGAGAAATCCGAATGTCTACTCGATTCTCGAAACGTCTCTTTTTATTGGATTGGCAAAGAAAGGCTTATCTTGAGATAATAACGATATTTTTATAAGCTTTTGACTAAAGGTCACGTGGTATAGGATTCCGAATCTATTATTAGTTTTCCCAAAGTTTCCGACTTGCTTTTACACAGGCATGGCAACCTCGAACTTTAACGCTGCTAATTAAATTGTATTAAAAACTCTCATTTTCCCAAAATATGCCTTCCCTTGCGAATCCAAGAACACATGAAAAGTTTCAAAAAAACGACTTAAAAAAATTCATAAATTTCGATTCTCGGACCCCAGAAACCTTCAGTCATGTTTTATAAGAAAGTATTATTTTCATAATATGAGTATTCAGAAACAAAAAAAACATTATTCGAAACTTCGAAAACAGATTACTGATTCGGATTACTTGATCCCGCAAGCCGTTAATCAAATTTTATAGCATTGAGCTATTTTCTCGCAAATAGGTCTTCTCTGATCAAAAACATCAAAATTCAATAGTAGTTCCTTCACCTGGATCACTTGATCACCTAGTTTTGAGTAAAGACAGATCACGAGGATAGATGTAGATATAGATGAGTGTGGATGAAAAGAAAATACATACCTGCAACCACCGATATTCACATATATAATAATAGCATGAAAAAAACCTATAAAGGAATGTTTCTCTGCTTGTTTACCTTTCGCTATCGCTTCTATATTCATTTTTTTCTTACATTTGTGCGTGTGTATCTATCCTCCCTATTGCATCATGCTTCAATTCTTTTCGTTTCTCTTTTCTGTGTTTATATTTTGAAAGAAAACTAAGCATACGACAGCAAAAAAATGCATGAATTGTTCATTGTTCGTTGAGATATTTAAAGATAACACTGAAATCTTTTTTATTCAGTCCATTTGAGCAAAGCTGATTATAGAGTTCAGTAGCTTTTTCCGTTAATGGAGTTGAAGCTTTAACTTGTCTTGCAGCATCTACAAAACAAATCCTGAGATTTAGTAGTAAGAAGAAAAAGAGAGAAAATTATTTACCAAGAGCAAGTAACAGGTCTTTAGTCATCAGTTCACTGGTAAAACCACCATTGTAGTCGTTACTAGATGGTACGTTAGCAACAACGCCAGGACATGGATTATATGTTTGACTTGACCAACATTGACCACTTGAAGAATTAATTAGTTTGGCTAATACATCTTTATTAAGACCAAGTCTTATCGAAAAAATAAGATTAGATTATTTAGAATTAAAAAGATTAAAAAAAAAAATGCTTACTTGATACCGAGATTCATCGCTTCTGAAGTGCCAATCATACTTAAATAATAAAATAGTATAAATTTATAATTCTTTTACGTCTCTTACCTAATAGCTACAAGAAGATTATTGCAAATTTTAGCCGCTACACCACTACCATTTGGACCAACATGGAAAATAGTTTTGCCCATATTACCAAGAATAGGTTCGACAGCTTTAAGATCATTTGGTTGACCGCCAACCATAAATATTAATGTACCTTTTTGAGCACCAATAGTAGCTATAGAATTGGAAGATTAATCAAAACATTGCAGCAATATATATATTACTAACCGCCTGCTACAGGAGCATCGACAAAATTTAATTGTTTACTTCGAGCTAGTTCCGCCATTTCTTTAGATGTTCGTATATCAATTGTGCTGCAATCAATAATAAATGTACCTTTTTTAGCCGAACTAATCAATTAATTAAAAGTAAAATCAAAACTTCGGAAAAAACTAATTCTATCTATCATACGGAAAAATACTTGATTGACACACATCACGTACAATTTTACCATTAGGTAACATTAAAACAACAAATTCTGAATTTACTACTGCCTCTTGTGGTACAGAGGCTATTTTAACTTGTTCTAAAGCAATGAAATAGATCTATCTTTCATACAAAAAAAAAGAATTCTTTACTTTGTTCTTTAAAATGATCAAATGCTTGCGGATTAATGTCAAAAACTGTTACCTGATGATTAGCTGCAATTAGATTTCTTGCCATATGTTTACCCATATTACCAATACCAAAAAAACCAATAGATGCCTAAACAAAACGTGTCAATTATATATTTTTTTTCATGTATAGATCTTGAAACATACATATCGAGTTAATGATAGATGTACCATGATGACTAAAAGATAAGAATCTCGAAAAAGAAAATAAAAAGAATTAGAAAAAAAGACATTGGTTAATCATATCCCATAAGGCTCCTATTTCATTCATCAACATAACACAGATAATACGAGAAAAAAAAACTTTTCTGCTTTTTTTTTAATGTTTTTAGCTTTCGCTTTTGTCTTTTTTAGTTTAAAAGCTTGTTCTTTTTCATATTCTGCTTTAAGTGTTTCAATATGCTGCATAAATTTTTCAGTACATAATCGACATTCTTTTTCATTTAAACATTTATCAGTTTGATTTTGTAAATCAGCATCAAAAGAATTTTTTATAATCCAAATACCAAGTAAAATAGAAACCAAAAAATGAATAATTATATATAAAAATAACAATTTTACTTATAATTTCGTTAAGTCGCAATAATAAAGTAGCAAATTTGTAATATGATTATTGAATAAATCGAGCGGTTTTAATGATTTTAGCTGACCAAAATTTTCAGGTAACTTTGTGAGATGATTTTTTGATAAATCAAGTGTATGAATACCTTCAAGTTCAATCAAGTCATCCTAAAAATCGTTAAAGTAAAGTCAATATATATTTTATTTGAGAAGAACAAGAATACATCCGGATAAAGATTCAATTTGATTATTTGATAAATCGATTGATTTAACGTTACGTAAACTCAACTGAAAATATAACCAAACATATGAAGTATGAGAAGAATCAAACGAAAATAAACGTACAATATCATTGATATTCGGAACTGCTTTTGAATTAATAATCGATAAATGAAGTTTGACAGCTTCAGATAGATAATCCTTGAGTAAGATACGTTTTATTGGTATATAGAGCACTCTATCAATATGCGGTACACGTTGATTATAAAGTCAAAGTTTATTTTTTTATTAAATATTATTATATGAAGATATGTTTAACATAAATTCACATTTTTGTCCAATATTTAAAACAAAATAGTTAAATAAATAAAAAAGTAGCGTCATCTGCAGGACCTGCTGCAAACGAAATCAGGTTCTATGCGCAACAACATCGACTAAATAGTATCATGATTGTGTTTCCATTTTGTAGAAAAAACAAACATTCTCACAGAACAGTTTTGGTTTGGTTGCTAACAGACGATTTGGCATGTGGATGTGAGATGGCGTGCCTCTCTCTTGAATGGATACTAATACCCACATCCACATCTTCCCATACCCACCCCCTGAGACGCCTAATTGGTGAAGTTGATCTCGAACACATAGTCAGTATATTCAATTGATTCGCTTCCTAAGAAAAGACTTATGCATCATATTTAAGGTTGAAAATAAGACAAGGAGTGATAGGTTACAAGAACAAAGCGGTAGACACTATCTCAAATTGACTAGGAGAAAACAAAAAAATCAAAATATTTGACTACTATGAGTAGCAGTTTCCATTTGACAGTCCTTATTATATATTTTGTATTTCATCAAAATTAGAGAATATCAAAGATCGTTCGAATCCAGAAATCTTCACTGCATTGATTCTTATTCATTTTTCTTTAGAATTCAATTGCGAATGCCTGTTCAAGACCGTCTCGATCAGTCGTTGTCAATAGAAAGCAAACATTAATAGGCACTTTTATTGAGGGTTCTCTCCGGTTTCCAAAGTTTCTGAAGAATGGCTCGGCAAAAGTTCCTGCAATTTTAAGGGTAGATAGATCTCGACCAATGGAACAAAAGTTGTTATAGATATGAAATTCCCGAGCGGTTCCTTCCCATAGATTTTTATGGTCTAAGAGCAAAAAGAATGATTGGAAGTCTTCCCCTCCTGCAAAATATCATAGTCCACTTTTTAGAGGCGAAATTTCCTTCTGTGGCAACTAGGGTCAAATTGGGGTGAGTGTTGTTTTCTTTGAAAAATATCGTTTCTGAGACTCAGAAGAACTGAAATACTGAAGCCATGACCAAAAAAACGTTTTTTTTTTCTTATGGTGCTAATTTTGTGAAATTTATCAAAACTTCCAAGAAACAAGATTTTAAGAATAAAAGAACACGCAGCCCAATTTGATCGAAATATCTATTTAAAAAAGTTTAAATCCTATAGATCGTATAGTGTAGAAGAAAATGGAAGAAAACTTTAGTTTTTGCTCAGAAACCTCTGGTTTTGAGAAAAAACAAAGAAAACTGAGTTTTTTTTTAAATTTTTTTCAGCGTATTTGCTAGTTTTTCTCGGATAGTTTTTATATATAAAATGTAGGTTTTCAGTTTTTAATATGTGCTCATTCGATAGACGACATTTAAATCTATATATTAACAGAAAAAAGTGAGAAACGGAAGAAACTGAAAAGTTTGAGTCGCGAAAAAAGAGGAAGATTCTCTTAGATCAATATCACAGCTGAAATACTGTCAGGGTGTGGGTGTGTGTGGGTGTGACGGCGTGGGTCTCCTTCAAGGATTGATCTTCACAGTCACACCACACATCCACCGACACCTTCATCCCACACCTATACCTATCCACATCCAGACCCACACCCTCATATTTTAGCGCGAGTACTGCTAATGAGTAATAAAATCCAGGTGTACTCATGAGTATCCGTGACACTTTCTAACATGAATATTATCTTGATAAGTATCTTCACTAGTGATAAGCTGTTGTTTTTATTCTTGAAGAATAGATTTTCGTCGAATTCAAAATAGATTGCGCGTTTGATCTTTCGTTTAGTTTTTTATTCAAATCTCATTCTCCACCAGTGTACCCTACTCTGTGAGAAAATGACTGATGTAAGAAATCAATTGATTAAGAGTATATGAAAGGATTTATTCGTTTTCTAAACCCTTCATTATATCCTTGTAAAGGTTGCATTATTTTTCTAAACCCTTATAAAAATCTATTATACGCTGTACTTTAATAAATCATTTAAGGGTTTATTGTTTTAAGTTTTGTTTTAATAATGTACACCCACACACAGGTGAACTCATGAAACTCTCTGATCTGACTCCATATCTCGAGAACCGAGTCGGCGTTCACATTACGTTTGAGCAACTCGCTTCTATAAACCACGATTCGAGGTGATGAACTGATCTCATTAACGTAATCAGTAAATCAGAGCAGATGATTGGAGATTTATTTCAGTGATATAGAAAGTACGTTAGTCAAGATCAAGAGAGAACTCATTATTTTCAATAATCATCATGAACTAAAATGCAGCAACACCATCATAAGTAGCTAAAACAAACACATCATCCTTGTTTTGACCGACGGCCAAATGTACATCTGACAAATATGTATAATCGAGAAACGAAAATTGATCAATTTGAACTGATGGAAACCCACGTTGACAGGATGCATGATTGAATCCTTTTGCTGCCTTCGCCAATTTTTCAATATTCACTCGATAGAATGAAATGGGTTTTTCTTGTGGGACTGACCGTTGCAATATTCAAACACAGTGGTATAAAAGAGAATTATAATCAGAACAGACTAGTTTTTCATCTGACAGACGTTCAACGGTCAAGTGATGTGTATCAAAATCGAATATAAGATGATTATAAAATTGAACTAAACCTTCAACTTCGTTTAGATTTGGATGAGAATTCATTGGACAATCACAAAATCCATCAATGACACGATCTTTCGCTAATAATATTCGAAACAGACTCGTACTCGAATTTTGTTCCGTCTGTTTGACCAAATATTCATAATATCCCAGTACATCATCTCTGGCACATTTCATCCAACGCGGATGAAGACGCCAATCATCATTGAGATTCAAATATTTATCAACAAGTTTTTTGTCTCTATCGTGCAAAGCATGAGTTCTCTGATAGCCTAGGATACTAAGTTTATCAAAGATACCGTCTTCGTCCTCGCCACTTGTTTCAGAATTGGATGAATGATATTGTCTTAGTTTAAAATGAAAACGTGACAAAATATCTTGTCCAATAAACTGAGATTGATGACGATTTGTCATATATATACGATCAACGCTATGGTCTAAATCTACTACTGGCTGGCGTTTTACCTCATCTTTTTGTACCACGCGATATATAGAACCATAGCAGTTTCGATTATAAAATGCATCTGCTAACAATTTTTCCATTTTCACTTCACATGTTTCGTGTGTATTTCTGTCGTATCGAACTGTGTAGGTTCTTGAATCTGGCCTATGTCCCAATAAGAAGAAAGCATATACGGCTGCTACACGGCAACATCCATCGATATGTTGATAGAAAAAGTTCGAGTCAGGAAAGCGAAATAATGTTCGACTACCATATTGAGAATGAACAGTTGGAATAAATTTGCAACGGCATGAATCTGTTTCAAAACGTTTTGTCTCTTGCGCTTCCCACATAATTTTCAATAGTTGAAATTTTGGAAAAGCAAATATTAGATGTTGCACATCTTGTTCATGTAAATGTTTAAAAATGGAAAGTCAAATTTCAATAGAGAGCTTATCAATCAGTTGGTTTCCTTCATCTTGATGATTAACTGTTGCTTTTGATTTGAGTTCAAGTGATCGTGGATAATTATATCGAATCTATAATGAACGTTCGTATAATTCACCGATTTCACTGGTTTTGATGGACTGTCTGGGATTTGCATACATTTTCAATTCGTTTTGTTGAGCTTCACGAAAAAAATTCAAGCAAACAAGGTAATCATCTTGTTCTTCTGGACAAACGGCAAATCCTAGCGGTTTCCCCTTTCGTTGTACGAGTATGTCAGTTCGCAAGATGATACGCTCCATCAAATCGGAATTAGTCACAATCTGTGGCGCTATGGCCGCATGTAAGAGATTATGGGTAAATAGAACAGCGTACCCTTTCTTTGGTTTGACTGTTACACATTCGTAACCTCCTTCCAATCCGCCATAAGCTTCAATTTCTTCTGCAATCGTTAGCCCTTTTGTATCGAATTTTGGTGCCACTTTTGGAAAATAAAATTTCGTTTCACCTTGTTTATAATTATCATTCAAATATATCACTAAACTGAACAATGATCGTTCATCTCCATTAGGGGCATATTGTGCATCTTTATGCGGTGCAAAATGTTCATCTTGACGGTACTTGTTGAATCGCGTAGCCTTATTCACACCACTCAACTCCCAATCTCCTTGCACGTTGAAACCCAACGGCTTTTTATTGGAAACTAATTTTGTTATTCCATTACTCAACCTTAAACGTTGCCAAAGTATTCGAGCGAATCGATCATCCATCACTATTAATCGTGAATTGTTGCGTTTTTGAGAGTCGTACTTGTCTGACACATTTTCAAATGTTTCCTTGCTAATATTGGCCAAAATATCATCACATTCCTGGACGCTTAATAAATTACCCAATTCAATTAAAATCAAATCATCTTGCTGCTTTATTCAATTTAATATTATATGATCGCGTAGTCTTGTTGGTACCGAATAATTGCTTAACAAGGAAACGGTAGCATCCCAATCTGTAGTTCCCAAAAATCGATTTCGGTGCATTTTGACAGCAAAATTTAATCGGTCTTCGTCGTCGCTTTTTGATTTATCGCTTACGGTTGTCTGCCACTTTTAACACGTTCCCTACTGTTTTATGCATAATTTTGGTGTAATTACTCAACATCAACACAATGCGGCTGTAATTGCTCAACACCTATGAAGGGTGTGGGCGTGGGTGTGGGAGTATTCTGTTATTCTCTGCATCCACACTCCACCCACACCTACACATCCACACCCACACCCACACCCACACCACCCACACCCACACCCACACCCACCCCCTAAAAATTCCCTACCTAGCGAAATCTTATAAGTAAATATAGTGAAATTGTACCAATGATTAAATCATCATATCAGGCCAGTGAAACTGTCTTTCAATAGTACACTACTGAAAGACAGTTTATTCTTTTTCTTTTTCAATTTTCTTACTTAAAATAAACGATTTTTCTTTATTACATTTACACATCAATAAATTTACAATAATAAAGTAAACCTTGATTTAAATTTTTTATCTTGAGTTTATGTTTTATATGCATCCTTAAAAATGTTCTATCGGCTCACTGATAATACAGTAATATCACATTATTCAACAAAAGAAGAAAAAAAACATCACATTCTCTATGTATATAGTTAAATCAAATAAAGAAAACAGCATATTCACACCGGATAAAGATTGATAAAAACACATCATTAGTAAAAAAAATATGAATGATTATGTTCGCATACATCTCAAATTCTTTGAGAAAAAAAGATATATACAAAAACCAATAAATAGAAATATTTACATTAGTGACATTTTTTTTCTTTTCTTTACAATCGATCTTATATTGCATGCGAACAGCACACAAACAAATAATGCAAAAAGGAAAAAAAGTGAGTTATATATTCTAAGGAAGATGAAAACTAATGATTGTGGTTACTATATTGTTAATTGAAAAAGCATGTTGAACATGTCAATTGAATTTGAAGAAGGGTGTGGGTGTAGATATTCTTTCCATATACGCCCACACTACCCACATCCCCACACGCACTCTTATGGAAAAAGAGCAGATAGTAGTCTTGATAATTTCAAAATATAAATACCAATATCGTTCTTTCTTACTATCAATGTTTTTCTCTAATTCTCTTTCTCCGATGTGTATCCATTTTTGACCATTATGAAACAAAATAACAAATTAACGCTAAAATTTATGATTCTTATCTCATGACAACAATGTTGAGTTTTTAGAAGATCTTCTATATTAAAGAATGCTATTTAAGTTGTAATTTAAAAAAAGAAAATATTACTTATTTTATTGATTATCATCCTACGATGACATCTTAATGGCATTTATTAATTGAAATATGAAACTAACTGAACAAGACCAACAACGAATCGAATAAGCTTAATTCTGTTGCAACTCATATCATTCGGTTAAAAAAAAACACAATAAAAATACAAATAAAGCAACAAAACAAATAACTAGAAATCGTTCAAAATTGTTTCATGTACATTTGATTTTCATTTGAGAAATAAATGGATGATCTAAAAATAAAGAACTTCTATAAACTTTTTACACAAAAGCATTTTTATTTGATAGCATAAGTTAGATGTAATTACTATTCAGTAGTTTTTCACTCGTTAATTGAGATAAAATCAAAGGTTTCATTTTAATAGTTACATCAACAACCACAATAGTTACATTTGACATCTTCTACCGACGAAAAATGATACAAATTTTAAAAGTGTTTTGGCCATTTGAAAATCGGTATGAAAATGTAAAGAACTGTATTCTGTAGCTGTTGAAGCGATACGCAAAGGTAAGGTTGGAAGATTGTGATCCAAAGTTGGTTATCTCAATAAGATAAAGATTCGCTAAGTTCACACCTATTTTTAGATTTCAAAGACTTATGTTTCCTAAAATATTTAACACTTAGTAAGAGTACTAAAATACTGAACTACACTATATCATATAACAACAGGAAAAAAAAATCTTCATTAGATTTAACAAGAAGAAAAACAAATATAATTAGTCTTATAAATATTTTAGATAAAATTCATTTTAATTACTTTTATATCATATAATTCAAACGTCGTTTTACAGCAGTTCGATAATTGATAATAGTTTTACGAAATTATTCTTTATAAAACTTTGATGGTAATATAAATACAACAAATGTAAGCATAGGTGGAATAAATGAAATAAAATATCCAACAAGAAATAGCCATCCATCATTTGTTGATTTCATACATTTTGATACAAATAAAATGATCAAACGTGGTAATCCAAGAATAACTAAAAGAACAGAAGCAGTTAATAAATGTTTATATTGTTGAATTTGTTGTTTTAAAACGTCTTTATAATTTTGATTAATTCGAAGCGTTGACTATTGACGAGATTTTATTGTTATGAGAATAATAGCTGATATTAGATTAATGATAAATGGAGCCAAAAAGTAAAACGTATGCATAATAGAATTAAATGTTTGTAAAGAAAATGGATAAGTAGCTATACACCATATTCATTTCTCATCTTCATTATTTTCATCAATTAAATATAGATAAAATGAATCATAAATATTTGTAGAAATAATAAAAATTACAAGAACAACTATAACAACTATTTTAGCTATTTGTCTACTTTTTTTTTTCTTTCGAAAATTAGTAGCTTTTATTATTGTAATTGCACGTTCCATTGCCATACATGCATTTAACCATTGATCCATATTAAGACAAATTCGTAAAAGACAATCAAGAGATAAACATTGAATTTGTAAAATTAATCTATTCGAATATAATTGCCATTTGAGCAAGAAGAAGTATCCAAAATTTTAATTCAAATAAGATTGTTGTACGTAAAGTTGTAATTGATGAACCTAATAAATATTAACCACAACCAACTTCACATATTTGTTTATTATTAAATGTAATTGAAGATAAAACTCCATTGATAAATCCTGCAACTAAAAATATTACTGTTAATGCTAAACTAATTTTGACAATATTTAATTGATTTAAAAGACTAATATTTGGTTGAATATGATAACCTAAGATAGCATCAAGTGATAAACCAAATCGATTCGAACTAAATTGACATCGTACTCCGAAAAAAACATGGTCGACAAATACATATTGATCTTTCTGGACAAACTTCAGTATCTTGAAAACATTGACCAACGTTTTCACAAACACTTTGACCTAAACAATCCGATTTCATATTATAATTAAATTCAAAGCAATTTGCTAAACGTTGTTTTCTATGATCATAACATAGACAAATATGAACATCATCATAAAAACATGGCAGATTTGATAGATTTTGTTGACATGATAAATGATAATATTTTATACGACGAGTAAGATGTAATTTAACAAAAATTTCATTAAATAATTCATTTATATGTTGGCAACGATCAGATGATTTTATCTTTTTTATAATGGTTGTTGATTGTTCATAAATTTTTTGAATAACAACTAAATAATAATTTTTATTATAAAGTTCAATAAAAATAAGATGAAATGATCGTGACCAAAGAATTGTAAGTGAATTTTTTACTGGGAAAATTGTTCGAAAAGTAGTCATTCTCATTGGAACACTTCCATTAATAGCTTCTATGAAATGAATAAATATTGACTGAGATAAAACAATATCATTTTCAAATGATAAAATTATTTTATTATCAACTATTTCACATCGATCTCCACTATAACCTTTTGGACAAATGCATGAAAATTTTTTATTCGATGACGACATATATTCATCAACAGGAATACATTGACCACCATGTTGACATGTTAAATTATTATTTATTTGACAAACTGTATCAACAATAAGACATTGATAACCAAATTTATTAATAGGATAAACACATATAGATCGATTGTAAGCCGATACACCAATACATATTGAATCAGATGAGCATGTACAAGTATATGGAATGGTACAATATTGTCCAGACCATCATGGATAACATTGACAGAAAGTATTATATTGTGGGCTATTGTAATATACAATACATTTACTATGAATACATTGAGAATTTGAACAACTTTGAAGTTTTTCATTATGTCGCGGAATAACAGCTATATATGTGCTAGACGTTCAACGGGTAAAAATGAAAATCTTATTGGATATAATAAACTTCCTCGAGAAATTAATGAAATTTTTTCATAAATATCAATATGTATTCGATAATTTTTTGGTTAAATCTTTTGGTCGAGTTAAGTAGAGTAAATAAATATTAAATTTAATTTTACAATCTCTTGATGATAAATAAGTGAATTGTTCATATCAATGAATTATTCTTTCTTCATTATCATCAATAAGTGAAATAATTATTGCAAATAATGTTGACCAAGAATCTGATAATGCTTGAAATTCAACGGTCAAACTCACTCGTTGATTTTCATATTGACATTGATCACCATAGTAACTAGGCGGACAAAGACATGTATTTGTAGTTAAATTATTTTCATCATTTAACCAGACACGTAAATCAAAACCACGATGACATCGATGTTAATATTTTTGTGAAGTTTCAAATATAGATGATTTTGAAAGCATATTTTTTGTTCTATCGGCCATCACGTAGGTGTAATCTTTATCGAGTCCATCTAATGAAAAATATTTTAATAGTCGTCTCAACTTCATTTCTGCTATTTTACACAAAAACTTTTCGCCATCGGAAAGAAGATATGCTTTAGACAAATCGCAAAGATAACCTTTTATAGCAACACTTCGATTTTTAACACAAAATTGTTTATCCTCTTCTTGATTACAACTTTTCTTGTTGTTGCATAGTTCAAAAGTAGGAATACACTTTCCCTTGCCTTTGTATGTGCAATAAAAGTTTTCGCCAAAGTGCATGTTAAATGGTGCCGGACATAATGCTCGCTCGTCAGTGACACCGAGACGATCAATCTTGCCGTCATTAATTTTCTCCATAGATAGACATGTCAATTGATTTGTGTCGGGTAAAACACATAGGTGATGATCTAAAGAACAATTTAATTTTGAAAATGAATAACAGCCAATTTCATCTTCACCATGAGGATGATTCTATATGCCATCACAATGCGTATAAATGTTATTACATGGCTAAATAGTTTGAAATGAAATATTCCTTTTAGTATAAAAACCAAGTATACGTTCATCTTCACACCAATTATTAGAATGAAGTTCATTGTTACACGAGGAAGAATTATTAAGTTAATTTTTACACCAATAAGGACTCTTAACTGGACAGTGACAATAATTATCATTAATAAGCGATGGTATGATATATGTGTTAGATATTTCACATTTGATATGTTTTTTTAAAAGTTCAATTAAACCAACAGCTGTAATATGTTTCAAATTTTTGTCATCTTCATTAGGACAATCTGATAAGGTGTCCATAAGACGATATCTTGAGATACATTTGAATGAATTAACACATTGACACATGTTCGATCTATTAAAAATTGTTGAAGTATAATTAAAAAATAGATGGTATTTGTTGAGATCATTGATAAATGTGTGGAAAACGGTGAAATGTCCATCCATCCATGAAGCTCCAGACGAATAAGAAATTTTGAGCCAATGAAGATAGAAACATTTTCTATTTTTGAATATTAATATTGTAGTATTAATGAAATAGTCATCATAGATAGAACTATTATAACATATATAAGGTGTTTTACAACGTCTATTGGCTAATGTTAATGAATCGTTTTTTCTATGTGCAAGGTAAATGTCACCTAAAACAAGTGGAACATTAGGAAAGAAAAACATATCTGGACATGCCTTCTCAATGATTTCTAGACATTGTGCTTTTTCACATATCTCATTGAAGACTTCTGGGTCAACAAGTGATTTAAACGCTGACCAGCATTGTTCAGATATTGAGGCGTTTTTGACCGAATATAAAGCTTCGATGTGCAGTTTGAAGCTATCTGGGTTGAAATAACTTAACAAGGATAAAAACCTAAGTCCCATTTCTTCACATTTAAATGAAGGTGCACCATGACTGCATTGGCGAATATCGGGGTCAGCGATTCTATATTCATCTGAGGTATCAACACAATCAGGAATTCGCAAATTATCTCGAAAAAACGACTTTGGTATACATTATCCATTAGTACATCGATTTTCGTTAGAATGACATTCGTTTATTTCAAGTTGCCAATAATGTTCTTCATCAAATTTGCCATTGATGCTATCTACTCGTCCATCACAAATCTCTCTCCAATTTATACATAATGAAAAAGGACCACGATTACATTGTAAATGAATATAGCATGTCAAAGTAGTTGGATTATATGGATAGCTATTATAATATTCATTAATAATATCATATAGAGATGATTGATTTGGATAATAATAATTCATTTCATATTGACACATCGGATCGAATCTTGGAAATGTGCATATTATAGAAAACTTGTGTTTCCAAAGATTTATCATTTGATGTTGATAATTGATTTAAATAGAATTGATAACGTTCAACAATATCAATCGGAGTTGACCAAAGATATAATTGTTGACTAATGATATTCATTTTCGATAGTTCATCAAAGGTAAATTTTGGAAAGATATATCAATAGCAGCAGCAATACGCAAACAATTATGTTGTAAAACATAATTACTTTCACTCTCATTTATCCAATCTGTATAATGAAGATTGATTCGAGGTGAAGCACAAAATAAAATTCAAGAAAATCAAACTGAATAGATATTTCATTTAAAATATTATTTCTTTATGACAATTTACAAGGTTCATACAAGATTTATATATATATAAATTTTTCTTTTCATATTTTTATCATTTGTTAAACATCGCTAAAAAGTGTTCACGTCATCAACAATCATCAGCACTCATGAACAAAATAATCCTTTCTTATTGGATAAATAGAGTTTCTACGTATTTACTGATATAACTCTGAATAATTACAATCGATAAAATAAAGGTTAGTAGGTAAACGTACAAAATCATTGAAAGAACTGTGTTGTTATTCTGTTTTTAAATTAAATATTCGACAGAAATATATCTGACAACTAACAAAAAAAAACAGTATTTGTTTCATGATAATAAATTTAAAATCAAGGATACAAAGTAATGTGAGTTGATCAATATTAATTGTCTAATCTATAAACTAAGAAACAGATGTGTATGCTCATGCATTGATAAGTGAAGATTGTCGTCACTGTAACTTTTTCTCTTTCACTGACTTGTCTACAGAAGTCATCGGCTTCATTGTCATCGGCTCTACTGGTAGAGGTGTAAGCCGATGAGTCTATCGGCGGCAGCGGTGCTGAAAAAATTCAAAACTGAATAATTGTTTAGATGATAAGAAATGCCTGCTTATTTCATTATTTGATTACTAATAATTTTAAAAAAACTAAATGAAATAAATATATTTCACACGTTATGTTAATCAAGATGATACATTTAAATAATTTAGATATGAATAATCAATTTCTAATCACTGTGGTTCGAAGACAAGAGATCCAGCAATCCTAAGGATGAAAAAACTTTTTAGATAGATACAAAGATACTAAAATATTGCCATCTTAAGTTTTGAACGATAGAGACTGAAAGACGATCTCTACAAAATATTAAGTTTGAGTTATGTCAGAGATCTTATGTTTATTGTGCATCTTTTATTGTTTAGCGATAGAAAGAAAAAGTGGGAGCAAATATGCTAGTGTGTTGTTTTAGTTTGCTGAGTTTCTATCACTCGATGAGTGTTCAATAGGAGATTTATCATATTCTCTATGAGTCATATAAAACTGTAGGTGCTAATCCCTTTTCGATTGAGAATGAACTATCATATATTTATTCAAATTTTCATTCATACAAGAAAATTTTGCAGTAAATTCGTTGAAAATTCAATGTATTATTTGCTCTTTTATGCAAATGACACG
Source organism: Rotaria sp. Silwood2 (assembly GCA_905329745.1). Classification (NCBI taxonomy): domain Eukaryota; kingdom Metazoa; phylum Rotifera; class Eurotatoria; order Philodinida; family Philodinidae; genus Rotaria; species Rotaria sp. Silwood2. Next base: position 79,341 of record CAJNSZ010000397.1, on the reverse strand, counting down.
ATTGATAACAAATAAATCATTGTTTTAGTATGCTACGTAGCATTCTTAGAAAAAAAAAAACTTTCATTGAAATTATGAAAGCTCGTTATATTGAGTGATAGATTCAGACATAAATAAAACTTACTGGTACTTTTTTGACCATGTAAGCAACCAAAAAGATTGATAAAAAGCTTTATGTCTTCAACATAACCAAATATAAATAAAATTTTTCGATTTTTGCATTCAGATATCGTCGTCGTCGGCTGAAACTTTCATAAATTTTTCTTAGTGATGGCGGCGGCTCAGCCATACATTTAACATCTTTCTCTGCTGAAAATTTACAAGAACTCATGGGTGGGGTGTGAGTGGATGTCTCTATTCGCTTACACCCACACCCCCACTGATAGCTTCCCAATACTCGATATTTCAACATTTTTGTATTTTTGTGAAATACAATTGAAAATGAGTGTTGAAGTATACAACGATAACACTCATATAAATTCACCAGTCAGGCTTATCTTACAGGCACATGACAGACAGAATTAGTATTTAGGAGTTTTTGATTATGAAATATATATTATGATATAAATGTTCCAATAAATAATGATTTAAACAAAAAATCATACTAGAATATATCTTGAGGCTGAAAAATCCAAAAAAGGTGCGTGCTGGCATGTCTGTCATCGTTCTTAATGGTCTAGGAAGCTTTTTGGTCAACGAATATTCGAACTCAATATGGTTGTGATAGTCATTCAGAAACTTTCTTCATCATAATTGAAGTGGCTTCATAGTGTTTGACATTTTAATTCCATGAGAATTCTACTTCAAGTTTGGAGACAAGAACCAAATCAGATTGCATCTAAACTTAGACTCAGTATAAAATCATGAATGCCCCAAAATACTTTCGTTCAAACAGCTATCCAACATATTCAAGTCAGTTGCATAGTCATTGTGTCGTTCAGGTAAACATAGGGTGAAAAATTGCAACTTCTTTACATCTTGAGCAGCAATTAGATGTCATGCATATCAAGGAATAAATGTAGCTGGCATATTTCAAGAATCTACTTTATGAGACATGGTTGAGTCGTGTATCATTCGATTGCATTCTTAATGGTCTATCAAAAAATATGTAATTCGAATTCTTTTTTTTATAAAATCACCTGAAGAAAATAGTAGTAAGCTATTCTAAACTTTAATGCAGAATTTCTGTCTTTTCTAATTTTCTTCATAGCATCGTAGCAGAATAGTAAGAATATTTTTACTGCAAACAGCAAACAAAAATTGCAAAAACAGTTGCAACTATCATGTAAAACCGCTCATACCGTCTTGAGATTTTTGCGAGTCAAAATTGGAAAAGCCACTAAACAGTAATCGTGACAAAACGACTTCTCGTACTTTCAATTAAAATGTCTTGTCGAGAGAAGGTTTAAGAGGTCCATATTTCTATCGAAAGAAATGATTGCCAGCTAGCTATTCGTCGATATCGAATGTGGGAAAATCCAATCGTTAATTTAGTAGGTACAAAAATAAAAAAAAGTATGAGAACATAAAGGACTCTCAAAAAGAGGATCAGGCACTAACAAGAGTCAAAAAGTTCAGTTCTTGTGTAGATAATCACTGGCGAGGGCTGCTAAGTTATATCAAACAACAGTTATTTCATTGCCCATAAAATAATCGTTAGTTTATAGGTCCATTGTCACCACAAGCACCGCTTCTCCAAATCCCATCGAACTTGAAAATTGAAGCTTTCAGAAAATTATATTATCAACGCAAGATACTTGCGAACCAATATCCATAGCAAGTACTTGAAAATCTTCGGGTTTTATTAAAAGTTTACTCTCGGAGCGCGAACAGTTGATTGAGAATGCAATTGACTAATTTGCACATCCTGTATGAATAAAGTTCTGAAAAACCAACAATTTTGCAGCATACTAAGAAGCACGTAGAAATGAAACATTTCTTTCTGTACTATTTGTAGTGTACTTATCAATTACATGATTCGGTTTGAAATGGAGTATGATACTAGACCGCATGATTGACAACCAAATAGGTAGTGAACTATTTTAAATATGTATACATTCAATTATTCTTCTACTTTGTTCGAAAAGTCTGATAGTTCTTGATGTTCAAGTATTATATTCCAAGTATATGACTGCGAACAGGATAGTATTCCAGTGTTTTACTCATATTAAATAAAGCTTGAGCGTATGTCATCTACTAGAATGTACATATGATTTGAATCCTTCTTATTATGAGTCTATTCAACAATCTTACTCATTTTAGATTGAATTTTGCAATTATATAAGACGATACGATACAATGAAGCACATAATTAGCACCAACAATGTTTCTCTTCAACAATATCACTAATCTCGAAACAAAGTGTGTTACTCCATCAGACCAAAAAAATCTATTGATAAATGAATTGCTATAATCTGAGTTGCTTTCAAGTATATCGCTCACTTCGAGTAAAATGTATCATTTGATCACATCAGCAAAGACATGTTGACAAATGAGTTGTTCTAATACGGGTTCTATTCAAATATAATGATAGAAAAAAAACAAAATTCACGTTGAGCTTAGACTATCGGAATACCCAAATGATGATTAGGTTGAATAAAAAGTTTCGTTCAGATATGTCACTTATTAACTAAACTACTAAACATTGCACATACTGATGAAAGACACAGTCAATGTATCAGTATGAATATAAATGCATTCTCGTATATTGCTTGTTTCCTAACGAAGTTTGTCACTCATTGACATAAGCAAGTGTCTATTGACATATGAATCGTTCTAATCAAGGTTCTATTCAATTATGTTCCTCGTTTCAAAGCAAAATGTGTCACTCGATCACATTAGCAAAGACCTGTCGAGAAAGAAATTGTTTCGTGCAGAGTTCCATTCAAGTGCGTCGTTCACTTCGAGATGAAGTATCTAACTAGACTAGTATACCCAGATTTACATGTTAAACAATTACTTCTAATGAAGCCTTTATACAAATATTATCGTTGCTTTAGAAAAAGTTCGCACAAAACTCGATCGTTCATAGCGAAATAGTAAGAGAAGAGCTCCCAATAGGATTATATTCAAGTATGTAGCTTAGTTTGAAGAGAAATGTGTCATATAATTAAATGAGAAAAAGCCTCTAGATCGATGAATCACTCCGATAAGCGTTCCATTTGTATATATATCGCTAACATCGAAACAAAATGTGTCACTTGGTCATGCCAGACAGATCTTTTGACCACATGAAACATTTTAATAACTGCTCCACTCAAGAATACCACTCAACTTGAAACCGAGTGTGTCATTCGATCAGATGAACAAAAATCTCTTGATGAATGAATCGCTCAAATAAGAGCACCATTCAAAAATATCACTAACTTCGAAACAAAGTATCACGTGATCATGCCAAATAGATCTTTCGACAAAATGAATCGTTCTGATTAGAACTTCATTCGAGAATATCATTCACTTGGAAGAAAAATGTACCATATGGTAACGCTTGAAAGATCTTTGGACAAAATGAATCGTTCTAACCAGGATTCTATTCGAGAATATAACTCATGTCGAGATTAACTGTATTACATGATCACGTCAGTAAAATCTTAAGGTAATTATGAATCGTTCTAATCAAAGTTCCATTCAAGAATATGACGCATTTCGAAGTGAAATGTATTACATGGTCATGCCAGAAAGATCCTTTGACAAATTGAATCGTTATAATAAGAGTTTTGTTCAAAAATATCACTCACTTCGAAACAAAGTGTGTCACTTAGCCACACCACAACGATTTTTTTTAAAAACGAATTGGTATAATCAGGGTCTGATTCAAGAATATCACTCACTTCAAAATTTAGGATGTTCCTTAGCTACCACTGAAAGATATTTTGGCAAAATGAATTGTTTTAGTATGGGTTCCATTCAAGAATACCACTGACTTAGAAGCTAATTGTGTCACTTCGTCACCCAAGATAGCTGTTTTGACGAAATGAATTCCTTCAATAAAAGTTTCATTCAAGAGTATCACTCACTTCGAAACGGATTATGTTACATGGTGATACTAGAAAAATCTTTTGCAAAAATGAATCCTTATATATAGGGTTTCACTGAAATATGTCACTCGACTTGAAGGAAAGTTTTTCATTCCATCCCATCAGTAAAAAGTATTGACAAATAAATCGTGTTAAGAAGTAAAATTGTGTTCGAATATCTTACTTGGATGAATAGATTCGTCTGGATGAGAAAGACATGGGTTGTAAAGGTGCCAAGGAAATAAGTATGATAGTTCGTCTGTTCATGTACTGCTTTCATAAAAGGAATGTAGCATGATTAAGCACTCATTGTACAAAAACGCAGACGATGAATGAAATAAAGAAACAATCTGTTCAGGTATATGCTAATATACTGTATAATCGGAATATAATAGCTTTGGATGAATTATCTGAAGATATTTGAATACTTTAAACCAATATTAGATTCAACTACATCAATGAGTCTAAATACAACAACACAGTTGCTGTTTCAGATAACAATGACGTAATGCATGTACAGGCAGAATAAAAATGCTACTCGACTATCCCAAATTATTTGCAGTGGTCGTGCAAAAGTGATTGATGAGCGAAAATATATTATATTGGGGACGAAGAAGAAGCACTGAAACTTATGATTGTATTTGTTAATCCTTAGTGGCAATAAAACTAGTGTAAGCTTTCAGCCCAGATAAGTTCCAGTTTAAGAATAATACCATTTGAACAAGAAAAACCAATAACAGAAAGTAACGGAGATAGAAACGATAAAAAATGCCACGCAGATAAGTAAACGACAAGAGCGACTGGCTCCTAAGAGCAAATGGTCCACATCTGGACACGATGCTTTTCTTTCAGATAAAGCGCATCATATATGTCAAACTTGAAACTTGAATTCAATTAAAGTTTCAACTTTCAACTTTCAAGTCTCAAATGGGCAGCACTGTGAAGAATCGCCACTAATCCGCATTCTCACACACACATCATCGCAGCTGGTGAGGGTGCGGCGAAAGGACTGCCCAGAAAAGGGCCGGTCGCGAAACGACTTGAAAGTTGAAAGTTGAAAGTTGAAACTTGAAAGTTGAAAGTTGAAACTTGAAACTTGAAACTTGAAACTTGAAATTTCAATTGAATTCAAGTTTCAAGTTTGATACTACTGAAGCATATCGGGCACCAGTAGATCTGTTACCCTGCTAATTTGTGAAACACAATTAAAAATGAGTGGTTAAAGTATATGCTAACAAACTTACACGCATCGTTCCGATCCAGATCATAGCAGACAGCATGTATTTCTGATCATCAGACCGTATATTCTAAAACAAATACTGAAGTAATTATTCATTTGACATTTTTCATAGGCTGTGCCTAGAGTCAGCAGAACGATAAATTATTGGTTTCGCTTATCTGCCTATCTACAACACACTTTTGAAACCTTTACCTATATAAATATCGATCGTTGTTGTATTTTTGAAGCAGATTTTTGCAACTCCTTAATTTTTATTCGAAAGATTCGAAACTCTGAAGTCTTACAAGATCAGTTTAACAAAGTGTTTGCTTGCACATGCATATGGTAGTTAGTCTCTAATTCATTTTTGAAACTATTCTCTGCTTGGTCTTATGAGATTATTTCATATTTTCTTTTTTGATTTTTTTTATGTATTGAACTATGCAATCAGTACTTGTACTATTCGCGAAAAGTAAACCAGAATGTCATGAAAAAAGACTGCAAGATTGATGGTTTTTTTCTTTATGCACAGACAATATAACAGATAGCGAAACCAGGAAAAAATGAAATCTTCATACGCGTTGAATATTTTACCGTCTTAGAAATAAAAGCTTTCTACATTTTCTATCCTTTTTGAACTTTATCATAATACTTTAAAACCGCTTCAGCTCACATTCACTCGTTTTCCAGCTCAAATACTCTTCAAACTCTAAGTTCTTAAAGATCGCATTTATTTCTTGAAACACGACTTTACCAGTCTCGTCGCAGGTTTGGGTGTAAGTCTTCTCTGCGTTCATACTGACATTCGTGCTCTAATTACTTTGACCATGCGCTAATAAACTTCATTATACACTAATTACTTTGACCATGCCTTAATCTATTTTGATTCTTCACAAGAGAATATTGTAATGAGGTGAAAAATTGTGTGGATCGTATAGTAGAACCTAAAACGAGATAATAAAAAATCACTATTCGAAAAAAATTGTTGATAAAAAGCACTTTTATCTGTGCTGTTCCAATAATTATAAGAACAAGATATAGTGTTGTTTAAACCGATCAGGGGGTAGCAGCAACGCTCTTTTAGGGTGTGGGTGGGTGTGGATATTGTTTCGACTACACCCACACCCACCCAACTATAAAATTTTTTATAAGTTTGATTCATTCGTTTATTAAATACTTTTTAAAATAAATGGACTATCCAAAAGTGGTCGCACAGACACTCTATTTTCGCATAGAAAGCATGAGAAAAAATTCTTTTTATACCCGATTATAATACAAACAACGCTCTATTTTTCTATGGTAATTGATCATTCTTCAACTAATATCATAATTTACAATTTCGACAAGAGATATTTTTTACGATTAAATGTTTTTTTTTTTGAATAACTTTTGGTAAAAGCAAGATGGAGAGCTCTGATCTTCGTCGTTTAAAAGAAAAGATTAAGATGCATCGCCTCATATATTATAGGTTTTTTTGACCCGATTCTTTTAAGATTTTCAATCGATATCATTGAAAACATATCTATCTCATAAGATGCTTGCAGCGAATTTTCAATGGTTGAGTATGTATGCAAGCCGTCAATGAACGATCTAGAAAACTGAACAAGTTTTACATATTTAGAATTAATCATTCAGGAGTTATAGGTTTTCTAGCAATATCAATGAAAATTTCTTTTTTTTTTTTGCTGTTTCCTTTTCGATAAAAAAATTTTCTTACACCGATAAAATAGTAGGAAATTTTATAATATATAATTCAATGAGTCTTGATCTCTACATTCGAACGATAAAAAATGTGTTTCTCCATCTTTTTTTTATCAAAATTTCTTTAAAAAATATTCAATGGCTCTTTTATTTTTTAAATAGGCATTAATATAATATTCCCACATTATAGAAAAATAGAGCACTGTTTATATTATTGTGGCATATTAAAAAATTTTTTTAAGCTTTTTATACGGAAATACAGTACCTTCACTACTGCTTTTGAATAGCTCTAAATATTTTAACTCCTTGAAAAAATATAATAAATTTATAGCAGTCAAAGTTTGTAAATTCTATAGGTGGGACATCTATGAGATTGCACTGACAAGTCTTTAACACTATCGCTATATACTGGAGCTATGAGAGCATGACTTATGTTTCATTCCTAGACAGCAGAGCAAAGTACTAACCAATACATTAGCCGTTTGAGCAAACGCAACTTATGCAATCCAATGTGTGCTCTTGCACATATTACTGTCACCACACATGTAATCTTTATTCGGATATGAATCTTCGCAATTGACATCAGTCTCTGACTCATCCTACATAGTGCTGTTACAGGTTTGAGCTATAGAAATAAGTCCAGTGTAAGTTTATCACTTTAACTTTATTCAAAACGTTAAAGTAATATGTTACTTTAATATTTTATTAAAGTCTTTTAAAATTAAAGTGACACTCTAGTGCCAACGCCTACAAAAATTTATGAAATATGAAGCTGTTTACCTTTCAGTCCAGTGCTAGAAGAGACGCCCATAACCGTAAAAAAAAGTTGTATTGTATCATTTCGCGTGATTCTACAATACAAAATTAATGATTGAAATGGGCAGTCGTATTTCGGACTTCTTTTTATAAACCAAACTCGATCATTATCAAGAAATTGGTTTACAAACATCAAATGAAGTTCAATACAAGGAAAATACTCTCAATTCTCTCCATCGTTCTATACTAGATAGTATACTCTGAGAGTTATTTCTACCAGGCGAGGTCTTTTTTATTTGAGTCTAGGAAACTAAGTTTCTCATTCTATTCACTTCTGGACATCAACTGCACTTACAGACGCAGTTGACTCTAATGCTATTTTCTTGCTCAGTTTTTTATGATACTAGTAATATACAGTGTTCAGCATTAAATAGGACATGCCAAGAAAAAATTGATCCATTCAACGGTCTATATTTTGATTTTAGCAAATGTAAGGATAGTTTTTGGTATTCTATTATGAAAATAAAACATGCCGATTTGACAACTTAGGATAAGCTCTTTGATTATATAGGAACGCCACATTTCTAGTTTTTTATTGTTGAGAACCAGCCATTTGTCTTACTGATCTTCAGAAATTGCCTGACGACTACTCGTAGTCTAGAAGCGATAAATAGGAGAACCTTGATCAATATTTGATCTAGAAACTAATACAACTGGATGTTTTCAATGTTAATTTCGTAAGCTACTTAGTTATTAAGGCCGGTCTTTTTATCATGATGATAGGGTTTAAACATATGATATCAGTGTCTCTCCTTATTTCTTATTTTTTGTTTGCAATCATGTATTTTGGCAATAGGGATAATCAATTAGTATTCAAAAAAAAACAGTTTATTAGGCTCAGAAATCAATTCTAAAAAGTTCAAATTTATTTTCCATAGAAATTGAAATTTCTTTTAAATTTAAATTGAGTTTACATAAATTCAAGTCAATTTAAAGTCACTCTTCAATCAAGTTTTAATCAATTTGTATTAAATCTAAATAAGTTGAAGTTAATTCAAATTATTTAAATCAAACTAAGAATGATCCAAATTCAATTCAGATCAATACAAATTAATTTAACTTGCATCTGAATAAGTTTAAATGGATTTAAACCCAATTTAACTCGACTTAAATTAAATCTAAATAGGGACATAAATTCAATTTTTATCGTTTGGTGAACAAGTGTGAATGAAATGCAGTCTAGGAAAATTTTTTCTCCCCGTTACGACTTCGAATCATTTATTCTTACTTTTTTAATTTGTAACTGCAGTCATATATACCCAACTTCTTCGGTCTAGGGCTCATTGCATAATACCGCAACTTCATCAGTTGGCAAGCTACGATATGATGGACTTGTCCAATGGTTTTATCATGTATCTATGTTGAGCTACAGTTTTGGAAATTTCATTAGAAATTGTCAAGCCTATAATAACATATTACTGAAACAAATTGTAGTTTCAAAAGATGTAAACTTACTTATTTAATTCTTCCAGACTCTTGTGTTTCCAATACCACAAGAGCCCTGTAAGTATCAACGTTATTGTCTGAGTTAGAGTAAAAGTATATGCGACTCATACATAAATCGTAAACAAGCTTGATTTTTGAGTGTAAATGTTTATATTTGAATGAACACATTGTAGAGAATTGACAAAATATTATAATTTCACTCGCCATCGTTTTTCGTTGAAAACCATAATCTTGGTCAAACACAATCTAAACACATTTTCACGCATAACTGAAGCTGTCTCGATTTACATTCAAAACTACAAGCACATCCTACTCTTGGTGAAGAATTTTACAGATCATGTATTCTCACTGTACAAACATAAACTCTCAGTATCATGTAGCAAGGAAATATATGATTGTAGAAGTTTTATTTTTAGAGAAGAGAAAAAAAGAAATTTTCGATCTTCAAGTTGACAATTCCAGCCGTAAAATGATGATACAAACAAAAACAAAAAAATAATTATATATAATATAACATTATAATCTAAATTAACCATATGAATTAAATGTAATTAAAGACAAAAAAGACGACACTTTGCACGAATATTATTATCTAATAGATAATTTCATGATATCACATAAAATATCAAGATACATGCTAGAGTTCAAACATAATTTCTATTATTATATTAAGTAGAACATTAAACTTAAGTTATAGTTTTTTCCTCTCTAAAATTTTGGTATTAGAAATAAATTATTTGATATTATTATTGATTTAATTAATTTCATACTGCAATTTTTAGGTCTTACTTAAATGAAGTTTATTTCATATGGTTTATTAAGATTATGATGTTATCTTTATTTCATTATCGATTTTCAATTGTTTGTATCAACAGTTTAAGGCTGAAAATTGCTTTTTTGAAGACCGAAAATTTTCTTTCTCTTTTTCGTAAAATAACAAAATTCTACATATATATATTTTTTTTTGCTTCATGATATTACGTAAAATCTCAACATGTATATCTATCTTCTTACATACCTATTGAACTCTTTTTTTCTACCGTTAAATGGTTGCACAATCCAGGAGACACATTTATCGAAAACAATTCGTAAGAACTATTCTGAAAGAGTTTAAATAAAATTCATACTTTCCATATGACCGATACTGTAATCATAAACTCTTCATGTGGCTGAACATTAATTCCATATAAAATTTAGACTACGGAATGAAAAATTTCTAGAAGATGTTTTTAAAATTTGGTATGGAATTTGGAATAATCATATTTACTGATTTGCAACTTTTTATCTCATACTGTTTCAAAAAAAATGACATTATTCCAAAGAGCAGAAAAAGCTGAACGATACTTACTAGTTTTCTCGGAGGCATACTTCCAAATCTCCACGAAAAAATGTTCAAAATATATTTTCCAGCAGAAAAGGCATGGGTCTTTCATTCTCTCTGTCTTTCATTCTAAATGGTCTTTTTTTTTTTCGTTATTTCTTTTTCATCGTTGTCCTTGCCACGTATACGAATGTATACATTCATATATATGTGAAGCAGAATGATAAAAAAAATAACAAAAAAAAAAGGCCGTTCGAAGAGAGAGAGAAGAAAATTAGTACGTTCTAGTCAGCTTTTTATGCTCTTTTGAATGATGCATTTTTTATTGAGTCGATAAGAGATTGAAAATTTCGAACTAGTTAATATGATTGAAAAAAAATTTACATAACTGATCAGATCTTGTAATATCACCATCATCATCACCTTGCACAGGATTGCTATTATCATATGTAACAGTTTGATAAGTAATTTTTATCGATGTTGGAAAATATTTTATTTTACCCTAGATATATTAACTAGCATCATCACTTAATTTGATGTTTTTGTTTGACATTAGTGTATAAATATTCACTGTATAATTGGTCCTTATCTTCTTTAAATTAGTTGATTATTTATATCATGCTTGATTTTGCATCTTTAGATGCATTCAAAATATCTACAATGATGATAATCAAAGGACGTGTATAGTAAGAAGACGAAGGTAAAACTGTAAACAACAACAAAACAAGTGTTATTCTGTTACTGGTTGTGCTTTAAGTATTCTTTCTCGATGATTATTGTGGATGTCATTCAATTTTGCATATGTAACACTAACCAGTACTGGATGAATCTATCAACATATTTCTATCATTATTTTGGACATATCAAATCCCCTACATATAAATCACTGAGCATTCCGTTATTGAAAAAACAACATGGAATACTGTTTTATGTGAGTATAAGATTTTATAATCGAGACAAATTGTTCCATGTTTTTTTTTAGCATTTCGTTAAATTTTGCATCAACCTAAACAAACGAGTCAGCAAGAATGGTACTAATGATGAATTAGCTCATATCAACATCTTTAACACAGTATATACAGCCTAAACTCTCTCAAGGACAAAAAAATAATCTCTTTGTTTCTTTTTCTTCTTGTCTCTCTTGCTTGTATCGTTGTATATGACATTATAATTATGCCATTGCATGAGTAAAAAGGTGAGCTGTATTTGTATAAACATCATAACTTGTTGGTGTATTATGGTTTTTAATATCTTTTTAAACTTTCTCAGTTTTAAAGCATGTAGATATGTCTATGCGCATTTTTTTTTTTGAAAGCTGTTTGTTTTCTGTAATTAGCAAGGTTCATAAATTGTCACACAGTCTGCTACTAACAATCGATGATAATAAAAATAGTTCAATATTCTTTTATCCTCTAACATCATCAATACGTATGCATATGAAACAAAAAGTACTGCATTAATACTTTTTTTCTTTCACATTCTTTATGTAAAAAGTATTACTATTATGCGTTTGATTGATGTAATTTGCTTTTTTTCTTGCCAGCTCGAATGATCATTTATCTCATGGTCTTACCATGAGATATGTAATCAACGAAAAAATAAGTAATATTTGATTCAAGGATAAATCATCAATCGCTACAAATAAGACGATTGCTTCGTATCAAATATTCTTATGTGAAGGTCTAGTCAGATTTTTTTGAATTTACTGGATTTTCTTCAACATTTCGGATTTCTTTTCGATATTGTATGCTCTAAAAATGAAGTATTTTTGATAGGAATAATTGGCAGCATAGGGTGTTAAATATATTTAAAAAAATGTTTATTCAAAGGAGTCTTCTACAGTGTAAAATAGAAAATAATTTATAGAGAAAGAAAAAAAGCAGATAAGAATGCCGACACAAATTCAGTGATAGATTTCTGCTCTGTTGAAAATATGATCCTCAAGAAAACTGAAATATGAAATTTAGTTCTCTAATATATAAATGCAAATTGAATCCATATGGTCTTCTCTAGACATTGCGCTCTTGAAGTGTTTTGGAAAAATTGGAAAATTGATTTCGATTTATGACAATTCTTTTTATATAGTCTATTTCATACTGAAAGCATATAATGCTCAAAAAGATAGCTATAACCCAATGAGAAAAGAACATTTCCAAAAACTACTTACAATAGAACTAAGAAATAAGTAAAATTTTAACAAAATCAAGAAAAACCTGCACAAGAAGACATAAAATAAACTGCCTAGCAGTTCGAGAATTTATATCTTGCATATCATTAAACTTAATAAATTTATATGCATGATTATTCGATTTGTATCCAAAAATTGTTTAGCTGTCAATGACAAGGTCAATAATCATTTCTTCAATAAAAAATCATTCAGCACCTCTAGCATTGCTTGAGTACTGGTTGTATATTTTACATTAAATATTTCATTCATATGATCCAATTAAAACAGTCTTAGATTCAGCTTGTGAATTTATCGTAATATGTTCATTGTATTCTTGAATAAGGATCAATGGTTTCTTACAATAAACAATGATAAAAATTAAGCGACGGAAAGTGTACAATAATATGAAAATAGACAATAGATTACTAACATGCTTTGATCATATTTTTTTTAAGTGCTTGTTACGTTTCATACTCAAATACTTTAATCCTAAGTAATATTTTCGTTTCTTTGATAACCCTATGTATCTGACTAATTTTGTACAGCTAAAGTTTAATACTTGAATAATATCTTCACTAAATGGATCAAAGCGAAGATTAATTTCATGAATCAGCTGTTCACAAGAAAAAACATAAAATAAAATAAATGTTTCTGTAATATTGAGATTGTGCCAGCTTCTTTGAACGAATCGTTCAAACTCAACAGAATAAATGAATTATTAGTCGATCAAAAAAAAGGTACACTCTCTAAGAAATATCAAGTTGGTCATTGATAAAATTGGATATAATAGAAAAATCGCATTGTTTAGTTTCATTTCGTTAACATGGCGTTGAAGATGAACATATGTAATAATGATAGAACAGATTTGTCTTTTTCTTGCACCGGACAAAACCGAACCGAATAAAGTTCAAATGTATTGAAAGTGTTGACAAGCTATTGTATAAATGATTGATAAGAATATGATGTAGTATATTTTGTGATAATTTTGAGTGGTTTTCTATAATAGTATCACCGGTAAAACTAAAATCACGTTCAACATCTGTATTAGTAGCTGGTACAGCTAATACACGAGCAATAACCTTCACCAAAATAGGCTAAGAAAAATATGCTTCTTCTTACAAAATGATAACGGATTACATTCTTGATCGTTTCGATAAGAATTCGTCACTGATGTCACTTTATTCGCACCATGTTTTAAATACAAGTCAATTTCGATTATCTGTGATGAAAATTTTGACGAACCATGTTAACTAGCATAATTTTCATCATTAATTTCTAAATTTAAATGAAAACCTGTCATATATTTAGATGAGGTACTTGTTGATAATGAAACTTATTTCCTGTTTTACATATTCAATATATTCTTAACTTTGTTTAATTGACAAGTGCTTCATTTTTTGTGTCTTAGGATAGCAGAAAATTCCTATGAGATTTATGAAATGAAAAGAAATCATTTCTTTGATAAAATAGTTTTGCTCGTTCACGAAAAAAACGGTACTTGAAAAACAAATATTTTTAGGGAAAGTAGATGAAGAAAATCACAATCATTGACCTTTTTCTTGTTTATCATCACTTGACTTTGTTTTCAACGAGGAATTTATTACAAATATGTTTGATGTTGCCATATAGATTAAAGGTACTTGACATAATTGAATACGTTTCATTACATGAGTTCATAATCTTAAAAAAATCAATTATTTTATCCAACGTCAATTCACTAATTATTTTAATTCTTTTCTTGATCAAATTTTTTTCATGAAATGTTTCAACTAACAGTTTTAAAGACTTGTGGGCACTTTCCAAACAGTTATATAGCGAAAGCTACCTAACTTCGAGTTCTGAGCCTAAATTAACCTAAACAAATTACATTTCTCATCGGATCGTTCTCTGTAAAACTAGCAAATTGCGATTGTACAGAACCTAGTCAATGGGTATTATGTTATGAATCTTTTAAAGAATCTAGACTTTTGAATTGAGGTGTGTGGATGTAGATGTGAGTTTGGATGTGGAGCGTAGGTATTGGTATAGGAAAGGCCAAGATCCACATGTCACTCCTACACCGTACATATACATTCACATCTCTGTAGAAATGTTAGTAATTCTATGAAAATTGGACATCAATTTTATACAATGTAGTTAAGGCTACAAGGAAATTCCCTCATGAATCAATAACAAGAATATTACAATGATTGAGTACAGGTATCGCAGAGATTTGTTAAAAATATTATCAGTACTACCACGGCAGCAGCAAGTTTTTAGCGGTGATGACACATTTGCTTCTCATGATTTTCTTTACATTCCTGACCATACTCGTAAATGCATGAATGGCACAATATTGAAAAGATAATTTTTTTTCAGATGAATAATAACTAACCAATCAAGAACAATGACACTGCGATTGTGAAGGAAGTGACCCTTGGCTAGTAGAAAATCGATATGGCTGCCTGTCCCTATTTTGTCATCGAATATCTGTGACAACAGCTATTAATATTATCATTTATACGAAAAAACTCAGATTCAAAGAGAATGATGTCTGTATTAGCTAAAGTTCCTTTTATTGGAAGTCTTGTTGATGCAATAAATTGATGGTGTGCTAGGCATTCATATTTCTCTGAAAATCAGTAATACTAAGGTTATCTTTAATATTGATATGGCCAGAAGTTTGGTCATTGTTGTAGTTATAGTCAATTTAATTGTCTCTCTATTTGATTATCTCGAAAATGAGAAAAAAATACGATCATTAATTGAAATCTATCAATAGATATCTTCTAGAATGCGAATAAACAAAAACAAAAAAACAATTTATTTACTCTGATATAAGAAATCATCAATGAGAACAAACATATTTCTGATAATAAAACAAATATTTAATCTAGTGAAAAAAATAACTTCAATGTTAAGTTTCAATGAAGGTTATTTACAAAAAAAATAATCGAATATCTAACTTTGCTTTATTCATAGAATACATTTATTAACATATAAGATGCCACATTCAAATGATTTTATTTGAATATTTAAACAATTAAAACCAAACGAATATAGTTGAAGATGAATAATCTATATGAAAAGAATGTTTACTAGATTTGAAATTTGTATTTCGAATAGACTAATTATAGCATATAATTCCATCTAAATTAAAGTCTAATTGTACATCAACTAATTCTCCTGATTAATAAACAAAATTTAGACCACAAAATAATATTTATTTTCAATCATATGGTATCTTGACTGTAAAAATGTTTTCAAACAACAAATAAATGAATATTTTTCTAATAGAAGTAATAATTTCAAATATTTTACATTGGAAAATTGACGAGCAATAATTCAGATTTCATTTTCATCAATTAAATAATGAATTCAAGGCTGAATCAATGAATTGATTCAACTAACAGCTAAAATAATTTAATCAATAAATATTTTATCAAATAAAACAAATGTATGTGTTTCTTCTAAAAGAATAAGTTTACGAATTCGTGATGGCAACTTTATGTCAATTGAAAAATAAGTTGTTATTTGACAAGCACGACGAAATTAAGCCTTTAATAAAAAAAACTTCTCATGTTCTGTAATCATTATATTTTTCATATGTTCAACTATTTTAATATGTGATGATTCACTCCTGGACAAGTCTTACTTGTGGGCTGGGGTGTGGATGCGGGTGTAGGTGTGGCCGATGATGTGTGTATGAGTGCAATTCTTTTATTTACTAACCCAAACCGACATCCGCACCCCACACCCACACCCTGAAAAACATTGAGGTCAAAACTTCGCGAACCGGAGTATGCTCTGAGCCGGTATCATCCGATATAAGCCTAATACTGATAGACCGGCTACCGCTTATCATCACTGTTACATGCCTCAGTCCTCTATAATTTAACAAACTAGACGGTATTCTAGTTCGACTCGAATACCAAATGAGGTACGAAGTACGAATCTCGAGTTTCGGAAAAAAACAAATAATCGTTCTAGGAATCTCTTGTAAGTCACTTCCTTGTAAAGATTTTTACGCTTTACTCGATTGAAACATTTTTCTGTCACCTTAAGGTTCCCCTTTTAGAAAGTCGAATTTTTTTGGAAAAAAATCGTAATTTCGTCACAAAAAAATGAACGATATGGAATTTCAAAATTCTGTTCAGACAAAAACTACTCACTGACGTGAGCTATAATTTGTACCCATTCCAAACTCTGTATCTCTTGTAGAAACAAAGTTTTATCGATTTTTCCAAAGGCCAAAAATTACTTTAAAACCGCTGGAAATCCAGTCTAGTAAGACTTACAGAGCTGAAATTTTTACTAGAAGCGTTTCTGCCCATGATCAATCATCCCTGAAAATGTCAGCCAAAAAGGACCAGGGGTGTAGGAAATATTTTGTGAAGAGGGTGGAGGGGAGCCTCAAATCGAAAAAATTATATTTTCATCAATCAGTTGATTCAAGTATAGACCAGCGTGAAAAGGAGCCGTAATAAAAGTTTTCAATACAAGAACTCTATCAACGCATATCGACATGTTTCTAAACAATGCTTTCAATGATCCATTACCTATCATCAGCTGTATCACATATGAAGAAACAGAGTGGCGCTAAACTTTTGTTTCTGTTTTCGTTCATTTTCGAATGCTATTTGCGAGTAAACGAAGCGTCCTGTTCATGATCGATATAAAGAAATGGTATCAATTCGATCTCGACACTTTCATTTGCGTTTGCACGAGTGTTTTCTCAGTTTTCATTCTCGAGATTATCGTGACAGAGAGTAAACTTACGAAGGATTACATGAATACTGTGCTTTGCACCATATTTATAATAGGAAAATCATAATAACAACCATATATATACCCTCAGATGAAACAATATCATCCCTGTTGATGTTTGATATTAACATATAGTTACGAAAACGTATTGATTCTCACCGAATTTTTGTTATTAAAACGAATTAAAGTCGAATTGTAGAAGTGATTAAATGATGTAATACATTCATTTTATTTGTTTGGAATTAAATTGAATCTATTGCTCTGGACACTAAATGTACAATAGAAGTATATAAGACCTGGTAATCGAATATAAACGGAAAAGCTGTGACAGTCCCGATTGCAGCAATCATTTATCAAGTGCCTCCGAATTAAAATGTTCGATCTGAATATTACTATAATAGGATTCTGGCTGTTTTTTGTCACGTTATTGTTTCACGCTATTTTTTACGTTGAATTCAGTCTCATAGAAAAAAAGAAAGTCTGATTTAATCAAACTTTTGCTACTAAAAGCATTAGATTTTTTTTCTCTTTTCAACTGTGTAAAGTGCTATCACTATAAATCAACCTTTTGTAAAGGTTATGAAAAGTAGAAGCACAGACTTGTTCGACTATTGTGAGCTTGATTTGAATCAATCTTCTTGTTCAATGCCGATCGATGTTAAAGTTAGTCTAAATAACAAGTAAGACAAGAAAAAATTGAGATACAATCATAAATTAACAATAAATAATGAGAAAATCATGTTCAAATACATCACCCTTCCTTAGACAAGTTTATTTTGAGAATAATACTTGCAGTTCTAGATTAAGTCATANAGTTGATTTAATTCTTATTCTTTAATTTATAGATTGATTTATTTGAATATAAATAAATAAAAACCACAAATGATATCAGGTGATAATTATTGATTCAAAACAAAAAGAGTCGAAATTACGATAATAAAATTTAAAAAAACTATTTTGATTAAACGGAAAATAATAATTTCTTTCTTATTTCATTATTAAATATAAAAGACATTGATACTACCCAGAACAAAATTAACGCAAATCGTATTTTTGATGGATATTTTCATGAAAAGTCAATAAGAAAAAACACAAGGTTTTCTGAAAACTTTTTCGTCCATAGAATTTTGTAGAGCTCGTTACGTTGAGCATTTGGGTAAAAAATATTCAAATTTACTCAATAAATAACGCTACTACGGTCAAAATATTCAGAGGCATCAACTATCGCTCAGCAGCAGTCAGAAATAGTCGCACGTGCTTGGTATTTTGACCGCAGTAGCGTTATTTATTGAGTGAATTTGAATAATTTTTTACCCAAATGATCAGCGTAACGAGCTCTACAAAATTCTATGAACGTAAAAGTTTTCAGAAAACCTTGTGTTTTTTCTTGTAGACTTTTCATGAAAATGTCCATCCAGAATACGATTTGCGTTAATTTTGTCCTTGGTAGATAGCTATTTTAACGAGCGAGTCATATTTTTCAGTTCATAAAAACAAACAGCAAAGTAAAATTAATTATGTGCGAGCGGATGATAATATTTTTACAGGAGAGTAACGCACTGATTTCAAATAGCGTAAACAATATATGTTGGAACAAATAGAAATGAATTTCAAGCTCATTCATTTCTATTTAGTTCTTTATTTGGTATTAGTGCAAGGTAAAACAGTTCTTTTGTGATTTTATTTAATATTTGTTTTTCATCTCTAGAAATTTTAAAATAATCATGTCGATAAAAAACAAGTATTAGAATCTTCATTAAACAATAATTGATACTGTGAACGCATATATCTTCAGAAAAATTATGGTTGCTTGAAAATGGTTTTGTTTCGGTAAATTTTAACCTAAATAAGATATATTACACAACATCATTCTATAATAATTATTTCAGATTGCTCAACAGATACTAATCTGACAACTGAATATTATTAATATATAAAATTATATTGAGTAAACTGATAAATATGACATTTTTCTTATAGATATTGTATTATAAAATGAAACTAGGTCGAGTTTGTTTGTTACTAATAGTGAAAATCTTTTGGGATACAATCGATGATATTAATTTGATTACAGTTAACAATTCAATTCGTTTTTAAAGTATTGGAGTGAAGAAAAGAAAAATATATGTTAAGAAAAAAATATCATTTTTTACTTCATCATTAGTCTAAAATAAGTTTTCTTGTTACTTATTAATTTTAATTAATTATTTACAATTCGAAGCAGAATTTATTGTTGTTTATGTAATTGAAAAATTATTAATATATAACTATTAAATGTTTTTTACCGATAGCAATGGAAATGTTCCCATTTCTTGATACTCTTTTACGGTTACATGCAAATAAATAAGAATATTCAAGAGAAAAAATGATTGCTTTCGTTCATTGGTCGTTTTTAAGTAAAGACTTTTCAATTGTGAAGGACCATGGAGTAAGAAAGAGTTTTTTTAATCTGAATTGATGAGAATTTTTGCCTTAGAATAAAGAAATTATTGATTGGATAAAAAGTAAGAATAATTCAATAAATATTGATTATTTTCGAGATGATTTGGTTATGCAAACCAAACAATATTTTGATAATGAAATTTTTTTATTCAATTCAAGATGGAAAGTATCAGACATAACACACTATCTTCAATTGTTTTGTTTTTTTAATTTTTAGAATTAAAAATGATCAATCACTTTTACAAATATCATTAAATGATCATATTAATCATAATGACGGGTAAGTTTAATGTATTTCTTTTTTTTTTATTAGATCTTATCTTTTTGTATATGATTTATTGTTCAAAAAAACAATTCTTTCTTTGAGTAGCTCTGTAAAAGATATTGGTGAATTTATAATAAAAATCAGAAATGAAATTCATGTGTTTTTACGACAAAAAGAACAAATCGGTAAAAATAAAGAAAAACAATTGCAACAACATCAAAAGCAACATCAATGAATCAACAAAAGTAAGAAGAACGAATATTATTGTTGAATAGTTATTTTTTGCTTGTTTTTAGAAATGATAATCAACTATATATCCCATCATCATTGTAATATAATTTTGTCTGTCTTGATTTAAAATATAAGAACTTAATAAAATAAATAACTATTATTATCGATTGAAATAGATTATGATAGAAATAATATATGTTTTTATCTGTAACTAGATATTTTTAATTCGATTACTTTGGATTCAATTGTATATGTTAAAAAATATTTATTTGCTATTTTACTATTACTGTTAGATATAGATCTTTAATAAAAGATATAGCTTACCTAATGACTTTGAAACCGATTGAAGATTTGTTAGTTTAATTTAAAAATAACTATATATTTTCTTTTTTTTGAAATCTTAAGTCGTAATTTTTGGCCAAGTAAAGTTTAAATCGATAAATTCTATCTAATTATGTGCGACGAAAACGAAAAGTAGACTTACAGATAATTGTATGCACATATTCACGTGTTTGACTTTTTTTCGTTCACGAAATCAATGTTATCAGACAGTATGAGAGTTCTCTTCATCTATACTCACAGTCGTTTATAGATGCCCGATAATTGCATATGAACTCTGACGTTGAGAATCGTTCGAAAACAGTACCCTTTACATGAACTTGTGCCAATAGATATCTCATAATAACGTACTCATTTGACGTGTAATTGTTTCATCCGAAATCATGTCTCTTAATGTGCTTGAATGGAACTAACGGAAACTCAATTGTAAAATAAAAGAAGTTTATTTTCGAAAAGGGGAACTGGTCACTGTACAGAGTTGTTAACAGTGTCGCAGTTCTAGTGGTTTGCAGTAGTTCTTCTTAACTGTACATCTTTCTTATTTTGAATAACTTTTTCAGTTTTTATAAAAATAAAATCGACAATCTTTTTAGTTGAATTAGTCAAGATTTGATCTTATTTGAGAAAATATCTTATTGTACTATGTTAATTTTTCTTCGTATTGATTCTCGTACTACATGCACTTTATATCGAATTAATCGATAGATTATTTCGATCAATTCCATAATTGACAAAAAACTAATGCCAATCAATAGTCCTGTTTGACCTCCAATTTTTGAAATAACATCAACTAAACCATGAGTAAGTTGACGTCATTCTGTTGATCAATTATGCAGTAATAGTACTGAAGACTGGTCGACAAGATTTTTAATCGCATCTATTTTTGACTTGATATATTCCGTTGACGATGGTGTTTGATTCCATCATTTTCTAAATGTCAGCTAATAAATGCTGCAATATGTTCGATTAGTCATTTGGAATCAAAATATTAAAAGTTCTACTATCTTAGTAAATAGTACAAACAATGCTTTGGAACATACCATTATGGTTTCCGCCGACATGAAGCTTACATATGAACACGAGATTCCAGAGGTGAGTCATTCATTTGGTTATATTTGTTTATTAGAAAAATGTAATGATGAAATGGGTTTACTACGAATTCTTCTTTCACTAGTTATCGAAGAGAAATTTGCTGAAGAATTAACTCCATCACTTGAAATTATTTCTATATTTGATTATCCTTCGACAGATATAGACACTTGTCAAGTATGCTAAATTTCTGTTGATAAAGAGCCATTGCCCAGTCAACAAATCTGTGCAAGATGTGCTTACTATTCTGAAAAAGATGATGATTCAGTATCAAGTCAGATTATGTTTTTTTACTGAACAGTCGAATACAATCATAGAATATTGCCAAAACCTATTGTCAACTCAAAGTATGTAATTCTATCGAGAATGTTAATCAGGTGTATAAAGCAAGCAAAATCATATTGGGTTTTGACGGCTTTTCTCAAAAATTTGTCGAACAATACTCTGTAAATATTCCTTTCACTGATATATCTCATTGGTTTTATCAAAATTTCGAATGTATCGGAGCGAAGTGTTTATTATTGAATAGTAACGTTGAAAATTGTGTATCGAAATTGACAACGATTCTTTTTTTATCTGACTAGATATCTCATACAATCATGGATCGATAACTATAAGAAAATATACTTGATCAAGATGATCTTTTTTTCATAATTTCTAAAAAAATATTTTAATATTCCTATTATTTGATAGACGCACGATTGACAAACTCGATCATAAAGTAAATTGAAGAGTGATGCGAGAATTCCTAATCTTTATTATTTATTTGATTTATCTTATTTTGATGTTCGAAATCGACACCCACACCCTCTTTCAACAGACTATTTCAAAACTGTAGTATTCTATCGAAATTTCATGAAATTGTTCCCGATTAGTTCAGTTTTGTAAAATATTCATATAAAAATAACTTTTACTATTTGGTATTCATTGAATACGAATGCGGTAATACATTCGGATTTCGTATTCCATTTTTTTAAAGAGAGTACAAAATGAAAGTTATGTCGACAGACACAAAAAAATGACATCGAATTTATGATTTTTTTTATTGCTTCGATCGAATACAAAATATTCAGCAGAGAATCGATTTTCTTTCAAGATTGTAGACTTTATTGTATTGAATCTTATTTTATGTATTATTAAATGATATATTGATAAACTCGTTTTAATTTCATCGTTCCCAATGTATTTTCTATGACAGTTGAAAACCATCAAAATCAACTTCATGTCTAGATACACTCAAACAAATACGATAGAGCACGTTCTCCATCATTTGCTCAAGTCTTATCTGAGACACGTATCTGAAAAGCAAAAAACATTACATTCTTTATTCGTTTTTTTTTTGTTCTTTTCATGAAGATCTATTTGTTTAGATATCATTTCACTTTTTTAATACTCGATATTCGTTCGACTATGCTCCACTTCAAGAGAAAAGTTTTGGTTCAAACTTATTTTTGATTTGTCGACCATCAGATCTTTCATTTAATTTTTGATTTTGTCATTTGGTTTCTAATTTGATTTTACAAAATGTGTAATACACAACACATGTTTACCGGATAATTGTTGTAAATTGTCTCTTATTTTTATCGCTTGCCATGTCTAAAATAACGATATTTAATAGATAACCAAGATATACAAATTGTTCAGTCGTATTTTGTTTAGCTTGTTTACTTCGAATAAATTCGCCTTGAACTGTTTTGTAAGAAGCGAACCGAACCGCGTTGACAATCTAACTCAAGTGAAATTTAGTCATTGTTCTCCTTAGATATTCTACATAAAAATAGCATGTAGTCATTTGCCAACTTGTTACTCTAATATCTTGTTGTCCTTGTCACATTTTCCTTTCTATTCGACTGATATAGTACAGAAAAATCTTTTTAATGGCTTAACTTTAATCGATGTCAATCATTTGACTTTCACTTAAACAACGTTCTCGTTCAACTAAATTCATCGAAAATTATTTGAAAAACAAATCAAAGATTTTTTCCATGAGAATTCTTCTTCTTAATTTTTATCAAAATTTCTTTCATCAAAAACAATGATTGAGAAAGCGATCTTCCTTGTATTTGTAGGTATGATTCATGTGTTTCTTCTTCTCAAATTCTTTCTTTATCCATTAAATAGATTTGAACAGTTTTTCCAACTATTGATAAACGATTGCAATTATTATTCTTGTTCGACTTACTACGAAATATATCGCTATATTAAGGAAAATGAAAGAAAAGAGGTTTTGAATTCATTTCTCGAATCTAAAGCAATTCTTGCTTAATCTACGATCAATATCAAAGATTTTCTTCATACGACCCGAGCTCATGCAAGACTTTGGTTTTTGCTCCACTTAATTCATTTCTATTTTCATCACTTAGTGTTTGATATTTCTTCAAAAGTAACAGAAAGAGATTTTTCTTCTTTCAAAAAACAAAAACAGAAGAAATACAAATGATTAGATTTGGAAGTTGAATAATAAATAGATAAACATTAACGTGTTCAATATCTGATTATATTGCATTGATATCCCCATAACAAAGATTTTCCAAAAAGAAACTTTTCTCAGCGTTAAACTAGAAATGGTTTTGGCTAGTTTTTATTGAACAGCACCGATTTGTTTTCGATATTATTGAATATTAAATTGATCAAATGATTGTTATTTGATGAAATACTGTTGAGTGAAATGATTGCTGATTTTTTTAAAATGATTTGAATATTCGAAAAGAAACAGAGAAAGTTGAGAGATGAGATTAGAACGATTTTCATTAATAAACGCTGTCATTTGTCCATAATGAATAATAAAACGAAGCTTTTTAAAAATCAATCGATCTTTTCTTGTTGAATAATCAAATATAGGGCCGAACAATTCTGATTTGAGAAATCTGTCCAAATAGATCTCGGATAGAATTTGATCTGTTGTAGCCCTAATCAAATGAAACATTGAAATTGAAAGATTTTCTTTTTTTTTTAATTAATGAAGAATTGTTTTTTTGAGAATTATTTCTCTTCTAATAAAACAAGTATAGGTAGAAAGAATTCCAAAAATTTTTTTTCTTATTTAACTTCGTTTCGGGTTTTCTAGTCTTTTTTCAAAATTTCTCCATTTAATGGAAAAACAAACAGTTAGAATTGAAGTAAAAACTTCTTACACAATATCATTGACTTTTAAAATAATTAATTAATTGATTTTTCGCTTCATTTTTCACAAAGATATCATTGAAATAGAATTCAATTTCTTGAAAAAAAATATTTGGTAATTATTATGATTATTGGTATTCTTCAAGGAATCATCAAAAAAATAAGAGTTTCTTTTTGAAATAACTTGAAGAATTTTTTCATTGAATTGTTCAATTGATTTTTGATCAAAATAAGAAATGCTGTTGTTTATCGAAGAAATACTTTTTTCAACATTGATTGAAGAACGTTCAAAGAGAGTAATTGTTTTGCTCTTAATTAAAAGGAATAATATTGGAAACCAAGAGTAATCAATAAAACATTTCCGAAAATTACAGACGAACAAGTTTTTTCTTTGATGAATTCCAATTCTCATTAACAAAATTAATATTCTCAAAAGATTTTCTTTTAAACCAATTATTGACATAGTTAAAGAAAGAAAAAAAGAGAACATTTTCCTGATAATGATTGAAGAAGATCGATTGATCTGGTTTTCCATTGCTCATTGAACAAAGATTTTCACAAGATTTCAATCCCATTATTTTAAGTACCCATCAGTTCACGCAGAATTTTCTAGCGTGAGTACCTTCATCAAGGGAGTTACATTCGTTCAACAACACATTTAGTAGAGCAGTTATTCAGATATTCATGAGAGATCAATCATAGGACTAGTAAGTAGAGAAAATTATTAGTGAAAATGATGATATCTATTTATAATGTGTAAAATATACATAAAGAAAACGCTCATAGAATAAAGTCTATACAACACTTCTAAGTTATATAAACAACTCTACAAATACTGAAACAAAAATGCATATGAATCTTTTCTGTTGTACATTTATCGTTGAAGTGTTAATAAACAGCAATTGCCCGCTGTAATTTCGTTCTTATTTTTCTTATTTTTTAAATATGTAACAAACTTCAAATTTGTTCGTCCACATAAACACTGTTCGCGATGTTTTAACAGTTGGACTTGTTTGAGAACGACCCATTCCTTTTGAGAAAATGAATAATAAACATTTGTTAAAGGAATTCTGAGATGTAGAATATATTTTTTGATAAAACATACCTTCTGAATGGACGACCATGTTTTTCCGACGCTTAATTTTGCTACTTTTGACCGAAATTTTTCTCCAATTTTATTTACAAATAATGACTTTTTGTCCGTTTGACTGATTCTATTTGTCCATGATGAACCACGAAAACGAGCACGCGTTAATGCAGAACATTTACACACGATTTTTAACAACTCCGTTTTTAATTTACGAGTCATAATGCATCCAATATCGTGTGAACACCTTTTAGGATTCTGTTTGGATACGAAAGTTAAAAAGCTAGTCTTAATCAACTGTCAGCCGTATATGTGAAAGTGAGTAATAATAAATTTTTTTTTGAAGATTCACTAAAGCGAATATTATAGATAGAATAGAAGTGGGTATACCCAACTTGGAAAGTCAAACAGCGGACATAACGAAAGGCGAAAAACACGATTAATTCGACTCTTTCTATCGAAAACGGACGAACAGAACGCAAAAGCATACGTCCGTCCTAGCAAAGATTAATCCTCTCTCTCTTGCCCCTTTCTCTTTTTCTCTCTCTGTCTCCGCCTCTGCTATACCCTATTTCTGCCCCCTATTTGCCCCTGGCCCTCTTACCCCCTCAAGATATTTTTTGTGGAACTCGCATATATTTTCGAAGAAAATAGTGAGTGTAAGTTTTAAGTTCGAGTTTTCGCCGCGCCCCCCGTCCGCTTCCCGACAAGCAGTCAGGCAAACACATGCACACGCGACCGGTGTGAGCACCACATCANTTTAATTATTTTAATAAATATTCTTCAAAGATTCAAACCGAAGCTTTTACCAATTCCATTACGAACATGGTTATGGTTACCAGTTCCTTTTCGATCACTTGATTTTTATGATAAATATTTATTTGGAAAAAAATGTTTTAAATGTAAGAAAAAAGTTCATTCAATGACAAATGATGAAGATATTCATAAAAATGAAACTTATATTGATGACATTGTAGAATATCTATAGCATACTTTATCATTGGATTTTTCCACTCGTTTTTTGTTTTATATTTTCGACTGTTCAAGATTTCGTTTTGTTTTCGAATCTATGTTCACGGAAGAAAATAGCTTCTTTTATTATACTTTTTTAAAATATTTCAAAGAAGTTCATATTTGAAATGAATCTTCTTTGAAAAAATTGTTAACTAATAAATATGATTATTAAGTAGTAGAAGTTAAACTGTTGTCATTCTCATTTTTTTCATAAAAACAAATAGAAATTCCTTGTTTAACTGGTTATCTATAAATTAGTTATCTTAATAGAATGAAAAAGAAAACAAACAGATAAAAGAAACTTAATTATAAATGAAAAAAAGCTTGTTAGGAAAGCCCATTGGGAGCTGAAATTTGGATATGGCATGTTCAACGTAATCTAGAAGATAATTTTTTTTATGTAATAAAATATGATACGCTCAAATTTGGAAAAAGCGAAGAGAAAAAAGTAAAAGCTTTATCCAATGCTTTATCCAAAAATTAAACAATGCAGAATTTCAAGGGCTTCCAGTAAATATGAAACTTATTTTGAAATAACATGACCCCATATGGTTAGAGACAAAATACAAGAGAATCTTCGTTTTAGTCAATCACGAGTTTCGCTGGTTTATTGACATTAGAAATTAGTGAAATTTGTTTTAGAACTCAATTACTTAGTTAATTTTGTAGAGAAAGTCTTTCTGTATCCTTTGACACGTCTCAAAAATCGAACAAATGAGCAGAAACAGAGAAAAATCCAAAATACTAGGATCCTCTTAAAAATTGATTTTTTAATCAAGTGCTTAGGGATGTGTCACTTGTACACTTTGCTTATTTCATAGGCTAGTCAGAAAGAATTCATCTTTCTAACTTAGAGGTTTCTAATGATAGCCTATCGTTTGCGATAATTACATCCAAAAATCAAAAAGTTTTGGCGGTGGCTGGTTTGGTCGGTCCTCTCGTGGATTCTCTCTTAAACGTTTTTTTCTGACATAGTAGAATACAATCAACTGCTGGCAATAACTTCGGATCATTTTTTGTTCAAAACATTATTATCAACATATTTGTTAAGATGGATAAAATGAAAACACAATCATAACAACGTTGATTGTTAAAAAAGTAAGCTGCAGGTGTGGGTGTGTAGCTAATGCCGACACTCCACATCAACACTCGAATCCTTTTTTCTTAGGTCATTTCGTATGCAGATTTAGGTAAGCATGAGTTCGAATGGTGTTTACAGTCTCAACGATGTTCTAATTATAAATCATAAATATAAAAAAAAGATTTTGATAACCATAAAAGAAACCGTCCATCAATTGAATTAACTTGTCAAGTTTGCAAACATGTGTTCAAAAGAGCTGATGGTGCTAGAAAGCATACAGATATTATCGGTTTGAAAGAGCAACTTTAACAACTTGAAAATGATTCCAAAGAGAATAAACATCCAATATATGATCTCAGTTTTCAATTGGATGGACTGCGTGTATTAAGTACGTGAAGTACTTGGTTAGCTTTTCAATAAAACTAATGAAAAAATAATGAGTTTGAATCCATCGATAACAGAACTGAGAATCACATTCATGATTTGCAAGGTGACAGAGACAATTATTATCGTATTCTAGTCAAATATAGAGGACTGAAATGGATTGAAATGCATCATATTTACCAATCATGTGCAATCAAGAATCATTCGACAATTAGATATGCAGCATCTCTCATATCTGGTGATAGATGATGCATAGTACATTTTAATGAGGAGGCATCGAAAGCTTAAATGAAATATTTACCTTTTTGTCTGTTAAGGCATGTGCTACTTGAAACAATGATCTTCAATTGAATATAACAGCATGTCGAGATCCAATAGCAATCAACAAACATACAACAACACTTCGTTTTGGTAAATCACAATATATTCTCCTTCATTGGAAAGACATAGACAAGATCATTTTTTAATCATCTGGCTAATCTTCTAATACCGGAAGGTGCCATTCTGGAGGTACTCAAGTTGTGTTAACTCAGCTCATAATCAGTCAACTGGTATGAAAAGAAAAGTATCTCACACAGTAGAACATCAGTTATACGGACTCCAAAGATCAAAGATTGTCCATCATAGAAAATAAAGTGAATTGAAATTCACGATTTGCTTCACGTAGTAGTTTAATCAACCAGTATACACTAGTTATTGGATTCTAATCTAATCTTGTTCTTCAAGAAGAACAGTAAACATTCACAGCTAACGCAACGTATTTCCTCATTGTTTGAAGATAGTTGAAATCTGGCGGGTTATTTTAACAAGTTCATCACTGACACAGTAAGTGTTGTACCATACAAACTTGATTAAATGAACCAAATTTCTATTACACTCAACGTTTGAAGCTTTTAGAACATGATTTTGATGGATCTGAAGTGAAATTTAAGAAAATAAAATTAAAAAAACTCTATTACAATGAATAACAACAATGGTTATCTGTATCTGAAAAACTGTTTGAAGCAAACAAATTCTAATACGTTTTGCCAACTATAAATACATTGTGAAGTCGTGTGGATTAAATTAGAGTCTTGTAAATCTATTATCACACACTTTTCTTTCTCTCCTATTTCGAGTTTGTTCAAATGAAGCAAAATGCGAATTAGAATAAGAACATTTTAAGATAAATATATATATAAATGACATAGGTCATTAATCGTATTACCAAAGACAACGCTTCAGTAATGTGTATCCTTGAGCCACGATTGATATTCATATTTCATTCAATTTTTGTTTGTAGTCTATTTTTTTTTACACTTCTGAAACTTTTAACAGTTCATTTCACTTTTACCATCTCGAGTTATAAATGTCGAAGATGAAATAAAATTGAAAATAAATATTATCTACGATTGAAAATAAGAGAAGTTGCATTCACACTTTTACATTAAAGTTTATTAGCGAACTTTCAAATTACTATTTTGCTCATTAAAAAAAAAAACTGCGTTCCACTTGAAAATCTCAGCTGAATGAAAGTCTACAAATTTTTGAAAAATAATCTGATATGAACTTTGTTTTTTACTCGATAGCTTCGAGTTTTGTAACTTACAAAGATCTTTATTAAGAATACTTTTATATAATAAACTTGTCACTATTTTCTCATCATATGTTCTATGTGCTATGAAATAGTCAGTTCTTACCTATTCCAGCTAGAAATGTATATCAACAAAAAAGAATCCATATATATTCAACTCTAATATGCAGGAATAATGAAAAAAAAAACAAGTTTCGAGACTTGTTACAGAAATTTCTGACAGATTTGAAAATTAAGTTGTTCGTTTGAGTTTTACAAAACATTTAAATATTTTCTTTTTATTTAACATAATGAATGCACAGCAAATTACTACATCAAAGTAAATCTTCATATAATAAAGTTTCGAAGACAACTTTTACCGGACTTAAGTGTTAGCGTTGAAGAAGACAAAACTCTCTGCCAAACTCATATCACACATCCACACCTTTTTTAAAAAATAATGTGCAAGTGTAGACGATTAAAGTGTCGAATATGCTTTGTCTTGATAAATTATCTATAAGATATACTCATCGTATAACCACATGCTGACGTTCAGCAGAGAAGAAAGACATGTCTTGTGGATGGCATTCATTCTTTCACACACCCACCATATTCTAACGTTTCCTAATAGAACTGTGTGATATATCTGAAAGACCGTTTTGTTCTAGTTGTTCATTGAAACACAATTGTTTTCCTCTCAATATTGAAATGTTTCTAAGAACAATCTAGCTTGTAGCTTATTTGTGCGCTAGTTGATTGGGTTTCATCAAGATACGGAAAAGAAATCGTAGATATTTTTTTAGAACATGAATATTTGAATATATTGCTAAGAAATAGTAATCATAAATATCTCAGTTATATAATGCATAAAAAGAAAAAAAAACAATTTTGATTCGTGATTTATGATGAAGTGTAAAAATAAAAGAAAAATTAAAATATTGATAAGTTTTCATTCAATTTGTTGAAACTTAGAAGCATGAACTTTCAGCGGGAAGTCATACCGTTGAATAGTTTGAAGCAAAACGAACTTGTCTCAAATTAATATCATTCTTATAGTCACGAATCATAGCCATGATAACATTGATATTATTTGAGCCCCACCAATTGCCCTGAACATTAATGTTATATGCACCGACATTATTAATGTTGTAAAGAGAATTGGAATAGAAGTGTGATCCTGCAATTGTGACATTGTTGAAATAGTTTGGATCAATTTGAAGAGCGGTAGTAAAATTGAAGACTGATGATCACATCATGGTGAGTGCAGTAGCAAATATACCAGTTGTGTTGAAAGAAGCGATGGAGCTTGCAGTAATAGATGTACACGAAATTTTCGAATTTGAACCAATCATAAGAGGTGTTTTCGACAGAGTAACTTTAGACGACGTGATTTCAGTTGGATACATTCCAAGAAGAATAGCTCCATTAAGAAAAGTCGAATTAATCAGTTTGAATGAAGATTCTGAAGTAAATACACTTCCAACAGGCTAAAACATTAGATTATCTGTAATAGTTGTCTCAGACAATGAAGACAATCGAATTTCAATTGCGTTCATACCTCCATAGGAGGAGACGGGCATCAATTTAATAGCTGCCATCCGTAAACTACAGCGATTAATAATCAAACTAGTATTAATCGGCGAATAATAATAATTATTATAGTTAAATTGGCCCAGCGTCATTTGTAAAATTTATTGACAGACTATGGAAGGAGGTGTCAACAAACTCGATGTAACTCTTTGAACCCAAAGTTGACAACTCGGGCGCAATTTTGATATCATTCACTGTTGATTGGCTAATTTTGAACCGAATTAAATCATAATAACTAAAGGGAAACGTATTGAGTATTGGTCAACAAACGTTTCTACTGTGACAAAATCGTAAAAGAATGTCTTGATAATCAAACTAATCGAGATGAAACTTTTTGTTCACCATAGCTTAATCAACTAAGAACTAGAAGAGTGAATTTTTTATTACTCTATCGAGTAACTAACAACTATTATTAGTGACTATTACCGGGTAAAATAACTATTTGGTAAAGTCAAATTATTATCTCTGCTCAAAATATCATGAATGATGTTCTCAACCAATCCTCTAAGAATCGATACATATTCGAGACTAAAAACAGTTTCAACAATTATAATCGACGCAGACGTAAGCAGAAAATTGAAAACAACACAATTACCGTGAAAAATAAAATCGGAATTAAATGTTTTTATGCTTCGTCTGAAAAAAACCATAAATGCAAGTATTTTATTAACACTACCGTAAATGAGAATATTTGGTCTGTAATCTTGTTACGAATGTAATCTATTATTTTCCTACTTTTAAATGCTTTATTATTGATAGGCTCTAGCTGTTCATATTATTAATAGTAGACCTTATTTACTCTTTCCTCCGCTCATGTGATTGGTATATAAACTGTAACGTTGTCTTGAGAAAGAGCATTTTCACAAACGTAGCGCTGCATTATTTAATTGTATATACGAAAAAAAACGTGTTAAACGCTGATGAAAATTTCCTTTTCAAAAGTTTGACACAAGTCTTACACATCAAATTTACTCGTGATCAGACGAATCATGAAAATGTCCAAGCACTATTTTCATATGAACGGTTTAATATCTTCGTAAACCTGCTGCCGGGTTGAACATACTCTGATGGTTTCCGAGTTTAGAATGTGCACTAGTAATAAAGCAATTTTGTTAAGAACCTTACTCATTTGATTCTCAGGTGAATAAGCTATGTTAATTGAACTCTATTGATTATTTCCTTCTCGTGTTCGATTGGTTGATATGTCAATCAAAAAAAAAAAATTTCTTTTTAATAATCCGACACAGTAGAAAAATTTAGCTATAAAAATATTCATACCTAGATGATATCGAGAGCAGTGCTACTCTAATACTTGAGAGAGTCGATTTAGTGATGTCAATATTGCCGTATGCTGTATCAAAGTTGAAACTGACACTTGTTACTTGGCAATTTGTTAAACTAATTGATTTATATCGATTTTGTGCATAAACAACAGTGTTCTTGATTGTGTTGTTTATCATAATAATGTGTGGACTGCTGGTATCTGACGGAATACTATCAATGTAGGCTGAAATAGTAAAAAGTATTTCGTAAAATAGATGAATCAAACCTTTTCGTATATATGCAACGAAAAATGAAGCTTCAACTATTATAAACTTATTTCGGGTTTGGCTATTTAACATCAATAAAAGTATCTATTCGATGAGAATAGATTAAGTGATGTCGCTTGATCAACACGGAATATCATTCATTGCTCACTGAAAAGGATTTTCTCTAGGACGGCATTGAAAAATGTGTATCATGAATGTACTGTTGAAAGAAGTCCCGAGTCTCATCCTCAGTAAAAGAACAAAATCTCAACGGATATCGAGAAAAAGTGGTACGTGAGGCGATACTTTTTTAAACTATGTTTAGACCCCTAGAAAATTTCCAGGCAACCACCTGACTTGTGATATTCAAAAGAAATTGTGAACAAAATAATTATTTTTGAGTAGAATTGAATGGAAATCGGTAATTAAATCCCATTTCAATAAAAATTTTTGTCGTTTTTTTACTTTTGCACAAAAACATTCATCTTTTTATGTACAAAAATCAGTTTCAGAATTCAATTGGTGATTAATCATATTTTTTGACCGAGCAATATTGCTTGTTTTCTTAAATGACATCAGTAGGTTTTTTCGTAGGATTTCTTAACATAATTGCAAAATAAATGATTGATTCGAACGGTGGCTAAATTAGATAAGAAAATATGAGTATTATTCTATTTAGAGATTTTTTCGAGAATTTAGTAATTGTTATTATGAAATATTTGTGACTTGCCATTGGAATTTTTAGAATAGGAATTTCGAAAAATAGGTTGAACATTCATTGTTTTCTTGGTGTAATATTTAGGTGTGTTTTTTTCCAGCATATAATCAATATTTGGTGAAATTTTCTTATAGGGAATCTTGTTCAGGGTTCCAGATTGTTTTGAAAAGTAGGATGTGCTGAAAATGCCTCAGAAAGTGAACAAATAATGCTAAACTTATCGACTCTTTGTGAGTTTTTATCAATAGAAGTTTTCACTTTTTTTGCGGAAGAAATACCCCTGCACTCGCCTAATCAAGAAGACTGATCTTGTCTGAAAATTAATTTTTTTAAGAGGCAAGTTTACAAACCATCCATGGTGATTGTAGTGTCTTCATTGAAGATAGATCCGCTAATAGTTAGCGAACCGAAATCCTGTGGTAAAGATGTGGGTGCATCGGTCAGTTCCAGTGCTTTTTTTGGTCTCGTAAATACAGCATAATTGATAATACTTGACGACAGTGGTGCACTTATCATTTTCACCATTGATTTTGTGTGACTAGCTGTTCCGCTAGAGAAGACGACATTTTGTGTTGCTGTTCCCAAAACTTTCAACACGCCCTTGACTAGAATTTCGAAGTCACCATAGATATATTTGACGTTGACATCAGGTTGAATGGTGAGCGTAATGTTTGCTGGAACATGTACATTATCAACCAGATAATAAATATTTCCTGTGGTTCACACAGTATTAACTTGAAGGACACCGCTTACATTCACATTAGCCGAACCGACCGTTCGAACAAAACTCGTAATAAAAACGAAGGCGATGAGGTCCAATCTTTGCATGCTTTAAACCTGGAGAGCGGTTTATAAAATGTATTGAAACTTGCTCTGACTACATATATATATCTATATATATATATATGAACAGTTTCTCTCATTTTCGTTTGGTCACACCTATTAAACAGCGACTAACCAATCGATGATATCATAAGTGGGAAACTTATATGTTCTTGATGTCACGAAAAGTGTGACCATCAAAACACTATTTCACAGTTTTGATGTTTTTTGCAAAAAAAAACAAACGAAATTAGGAAGAATGATTAAGAACCGAGGCAAAAATTCAATTTTAATCGCGATCGTCCATCGCTAAATGACACGCAATCAAATATTTCTGCTTGATTGCACGGTTTTCGTTTATTATGAATCACTCTTGTGCAAGTTTGAATGTAGCTTTAGAGAAGACTCACACCCATACCCTCCTATTAGTAATTAACACCTATGAATTATTGAAATAAGATCATATTTCGAAAAAGGAATACATAATATTTTCATTTTCTCAGTCGCAATGAATAATTTTTCGATCAAAAGAAATCTTCAAAGTTAAATAAAATAATCATTATTGCGCATTAATTCACCAATATTTCTCAACATAAGTCAATGTTAAGTTATAATAAAGATGAAATATGTTACTTGATGATCTCAATTGAATTGAATTAAATTAAGAAGAAATAATTTTAACTTTATTCTATATACAAATAACACATTATCAAAGATATTTAGTACAAAAACAAATTAAGCATAAATATTCTCGGTTTTAACAAAATTACACAAAAATGAAGTACAAGAAAATTTCGCCTTGTAATACAACAATGATCAAAGATACAAACATGTTAAGCAAAGAGATATATCGAAAATATTAAGCTGCATTTTTTGTCGTTTCATCTCGATGTTGTGCAGCTTCTTGCGCAGCCATATGCCGACAAAAAAAAAGACTAGACACAATAAAAACCCACTAACCGGCATATTCATATAAAAAATCAAGATCATCAGTATTCCATTGTTTGGCTATTTCTTGAATTTCGATCCGTTCAGGAAAATCGTTCATTGTATAATCTAATTTCAGTAATTTTGCATTGAGAAGAATGAAAATACAACATGTATAATCAAGAAAAAGACTTAACATAATATCAGAAGCAAAGGTATCGTTTGTACCAGTGCTCTTATATTTCATCTATCAAAGTGGTTTACTACATGAACAAATACGGAGAAAAAAATTAAAATCAAATTTATTTTATTATCAAAATCAGTATTTGTTTCGATGAGTGTTATACAGGTTTTTTTGTCATTTATCGTTTACATCATCATTATATTTCTCAGAGAGATTTATGGACTATGTTTAGTTCAAATGGATTCGATCGTGAGCAGAAATAATCATTCACGTATCTGTGTTTGTTTTATAATTTGAGTTATACTTTATTTAGTGATAAACTCATATTATTAAAAGTTGTTAAGAATAGAATTAAATAACAATTTTTAAATCACTTTATATATATATTGCTCATGTGCATTGAAAAACAAAAACAGTCAAAAAACGAACGTGTCAACCTTTGTTTAATGAATAAACGCACTTAACAAGTATAATGTTTGTTCTATATGAATATTTCATAGGTAAATAAATTATGTTGCTAATGATAAATAAGTTGCAGAACATCGTTCATGCACTTTTTGATATTCTCATTCGCTTTGTACCAAAACATCTTTAGACATTTGTTTGCTTTGGAGTACAGAAAAATCATGCTGTTATCAGTGCTGGAATGAAGATGTGTATAGTCGTTTTGTTAGTCTTGGCACAATCAAACTGAATAGATACATTTAATTCAAATAAATTCTGCACAGAATCTAGTCGATATTGAGAAAACTTTGCTAATCATGATTGATGACGACTATTTTAAGAGTGAGATTGATTTATGAATTATTTTTCATTGAAGTTAGACGCATAATCATTTGAGAAAAAATATCATCAATGGGATATCTTCAAGAAATCGATTGTTGACTTGAAATATTCGAAGACTATGACATCTGATTCTGTCAAATAGTTTCTCATCGATTGGAGTCCGAAATTTCAATTCGTATCAACATCAGTCGTAATGTTCAAATAGATTTGATGAACATTGTCAAAATATCAAAAGTAAATCGTTCAAAAAAGAAAATCAGACTGACATTTTTCAATGAGAAGCTGCTGATTAACGATCTATTTTGTTTGAGCAAACATTGCGAATTATAAATCAATCAAAATTTTATCTATTAACATTTTACGTTGATAATGGATATTTATCGTTTTGAACTTATCCGTATCATCGAGCTTGATATCGTCTTCGAATGATTGAACGATCATGTTTGTCTCGTTTAATAAAAATTTTGCAAACTTTATGCAACAATTACATTTATCCATTATTATTGCAATTCATTCAAAAGACCAATATTCAAAAATATATTGTAATCAAAATATATGATCAAAACTCAACCTGCTCCTAATGGAATTCATTTTAATCTGTGAGTGTTACGTTTGAGTTCTATATTATCTACGAATCAAATACGTAGTTGATGTATCCTAATTTAAAAACTGGTACAATTAATTACTCTACTTTTTTCAAAGTTCTATATTTGATTCTTCTGGATCGACCGTGAATCTTGCCGAAAAACTACAAAAGAAAGCCTGATAAATATGGTGTGGATGTAGATTGGAAACAAGTTCACATTCACACTCTGAAGTGAACCTGGTGTAGCTATTTTTTGTTTCTCTTGTCTATTTCGACATGCAGTTGAGCTAAAAAATGGATAGATTCTTATTAATTTATTCAACAGAATATATGGATAAACAGAGAAGGAGAGAGAGAAAAGCATGCAGAAAAAAAGACAATTTTAATTGCAAATGTAACGACCGTGTCTGCATGAAGCGTGAAATGTTCACTAGAAGGGTAAAATGTGATTCACCAAAAACTTGAAATGTGATTTCGTATTTCTTTTTTTCGCCTTTTCCTCTCTTGAGAAGATGAAAATGAATAATTATGATACACCTTATTAAGATTTGTTGGAAAAAAAAATATGTTTTTTTTTCCAACAGAAGAATCATTTGTGAAGATGACATAAAATCGTGTATTACCGACGGTATTGCATGCGTCTATGTAAGGACGTATTTCCCATACTGCAAAATAAAACGAGTAAGAAAAGTAATTAATGAATTACACATTCGTTTTACTGGCTTCAGTTTCTTTCTTTTTCAACAACTTTGAAGATCATCATAAGTTGATCTGGATTCCGTTGTGATTAGGATCCTTAGAGACAAACTTCTTTCGAGTCCCGAAACTCATCTATCATATTACGAGAATTTTTCAATAGCTTGAATTTTCGAGTAGTACTAAATTCCGTTTGTCTTGTCCTAAATATTTTGAATTGTTCCGTTGGTCTAAAAAATATAAGAATGTCATTCTCCTAGGATCTAGTGAGACACACGTTTTTCGACTCCCGAACTCATTTATTTATAAAAGTTCGATGATTCAGATTGATTTCCATTTCAAATCTACACTGTAAACATTGATTTTCAAGATATCTACGTAGTAGCATTAAATCTAAAAAGAATTTCAACTGACTTCTTTTCAGTTCAAACAATTCATTTTCTGAAAAGGAAAATATATGTCCATAATATATTTCATAATAGCAAGTCAAAATTGATCCTTCTTGATATTCGTCAAAATTTTGAGAGCTTTTTAAAATCGACAATTTTATACTTTTCTTTTTTGGTCATCGAAAAAACTTTTTAAGATTATAAATAAGAATTCAAAAGGCATAACGGCAAAATTTTTTTGCAGAATATTTCAATATTTATATAGAACAGCTAACTGAATGTGAATATCAGGGTATTCAGCAGAAAAAGAAATATCGATCAACCAACATACCCAAATAGTTATCGTTTCAAAAAAAGTTATTACCATTGGCATTTGTTAAGTTTATCATCATTTCTTTAATTTTAGATATATCTATGCATAGACAGATGGATAATTCAACATCAGCATCAACAACTATTTTATCAACAAACTTAAGTTCATTTGTTTATGAAGATTTAATATGTTATATTCAAGTTATTCAAAATCAAATGATCGAAATCGCAAGATATCTTGATACTCAGTGGAAAAATGACATGACGATACGGCAGGATTTAAAATCACGTTCAATAACATTTATTGATCCATATAGTACTCCAATGATTAACAAATATATGGATCATGAATCGATAAGGACATTGTTTAAAAAGTACAAGAAGGATTATATACCCAAATATTTTATTCTAATATCCAGAGATGATTATCAATTTATTACATATGATAAATTGAATATCTCGATAGAATATAGTGAAGATGAACCACCTCGACAATTTGTGATACGTGTTCTTGTTATGTACATACTATACAGAATATTCTAAAACTCCAAAGCATTGAATTAAAATCATTTATGTTAGACCAAGATTCTCGAACGAAAAAACAATACTGGAGTAATGGTAGAACATTCAAGTCAGATGATACTGTCCTATTATGTCAAGATAATTGTATCATTATAGCAAGAGTTTTGCAAAAAAAAGTAAATTAAAACTTTTTTCTTTTTGACATTATATAATTTGTTTTTACATAGACGGATATAACAGAACCTAATGCTAGACTTCAAATGTTTGTAAAAACTTATACTGAAAAAAAGATTACGTTAGAAGTCAAGCAAAACATGTATATAGATACTGTAAAACAATTGATCCAAGACATAGAAGGTGTTCCTCTTGACCAGCAATGTTTGATATTTGGTGAAAGCCAACTAGAGGACGATAGAACTCTTTCAGATTATAACATACAAAAGAAAAGTACAATGCATCTGTATCTACGTTTACGTGGTGAAATATATCATTTTACGAGTGGTCGACACGATTTTCAAAGTTTGTCATATACAGAAGCTGAAGCAATAAAAAATGTTCTTGCGTTTGAGTTCAAACAAATGAATCATTCTGAAGATTTGTCAGCAGCCAAACTACAAAATTTTGTTTTACAAGGACAAGTTCTTCTTTCAATATTATTTAATACAATCAAAAATTTCTCTGTATCTGTTGACACTCCACACGTAAAAAAAAACATTATATTATCGAACATTACTGATAATGACATATTGAAGATCGAAAAGATATTGATTGAATGAATATAATAGCTGATTTACAAACTAAATTAATTAAAAGTGCAACCGCTGAATATGCAACTGAATGTGGTTTGAGGGAAGATATTTTGTCTCACTGATTAAAAGAAAGTTTATTACTAATGAATGACAGATTTTAATATTGAAAAAGCGAGATTTTTTATTTTAAAATAAGTATTATTAGTTATCTAAAATCAAAATAAAAATTTTCTAACTCTCACTATACTTCAATAGTGAACAACTGTGTATCTACTTCGAATAGATCATCTAACTTTAAATGTGAATATTTTATTTATATTCTAGAATATTCCGTAGTACTCATCAATTATATGCAAAGAATAATGAATTTCATAATTTTATCTGTTTATGTTCGACTTCGTTTTCATATTGAATAAATTAGGCCAATTGGTAGTCGAATATGTTATGTTCAACTAAAATATAATAACGATCGAATTCGTATTGCAAATGATTTTATCCAAGCAACAGAATATCGAATTTCATTATTAATTGATCCAGTATCAAAAAATAATTCATTTAGTTAAGTTTATAGTCCATGGCGGTAGATTCCCGTTTCGTCGAAAAATTAAATTGTAATGAAAAAAGTATAATCAAAGTGATAAGCTCAATTTCTTTGATTGACCTAAACTGTTTCCTTAAAAAGAAACGGATTGATATCTCTATACTACTGTAGTAATCTGTAATTTTGCAAAAGTATATATATGTGGAGTAAAAAAGGAAAATTCATTTTTTTTTGTTATATTCATTCATTATTACACAAAACGATGCTATCTATTGTTGAAAGTAAACGTAATAAACCAACATTATTACTTGATACTTTTCGCTACACACAAGATAACATTTTAAGCACAACTATTTATTGGAAATGTGAAAATCGTTTATGTCCTGGATGTGCTATACAATATGGTTCAAAACCATCGAGGATGAAAAAATCACATAATCATGATGATGATGAAATAAAATGTAAAGTGGAAGAATTTAAAAGGCATTTAAAACGACGTATTGAAGATACATCACAACCAGTGAAAAAAACTTACAGAGAACAAATAATATTATTATATCTTGAAAAAGTTATGCGATTAATCGGAATAAAAAAAGTATTCATTCTTTTCTTTTCTATATTCATATTTTGTGTTAATAATTTCTTATTTATGTATCTAAACCCACTCTATAATAAATTTTCATTTTAATAAATTTATCTACAAGTAATTAGGTACTATTCCTGATTAGTATGACGAAAAAATCTCATCAAATGATATCATCTATTCTTCATTGATTAATTCGAAGTTATTTTTCGACGAAACGAGATCTAATCAAATCAATGAATCATCAATAGAGATATTTTAATTAAAAATAAATGAATAAGAATCAGATCAAAGAAAATATAGGTGATGTATATAACTTTAGCTGAAGAAAACATTCATTCATGGACGCGAGACGACAAAGAAAAAATATTTTTCAATAATTAAGTATTTTATTTTAGAAATTGTTTATTGAGAATAATTCATTTTGAAGTGTTAGTGTTACTATTAGTAGTAGCTAGAAAGAAAAAAAGGAAGAACATTTGTTGCAGCTTCATTCACGAATACTGATGATGTTGTTAATAATAATGAACTAGTTGAGTATGACACTAGAGACTGCACAAAATTGACAGTAAATAAATGCGAAGAGAGAGAGAAGCCCGCGTGGCCTAATGGATTAAGGCATCGGACTCCTACGTTTATTTTAACAAGAGCAATCCGAAGAGTCCGGGTTCGAGTCCCGGCGTGGGTGTTTCAACATTTTGTTTCTTTATGCTCTCATCTTCTTATTTTTACTCTTGTCAATGATGAACATTAATAGAAGAGAATCCAGATCAATCGAATTTTGAACGGTCTCATGATTAGAATAAAAGATTATTTTGTGTCTTTTACTACAATAAATAATTATTTGTTTTAATCCAAACTGAAAATACGTGAGAGACCCTATGACATAGATTAGCATAAACAGTTGTATTTGGTCTATTGACTTAATCAAAATAAATTTCATATAGAAAATGTTTATTCTTAACAATAAAACATATAAAATTAAAACATTCACTCATCATTTAATGTGCTTTGTTTTGATACTTGACGTTGTTTGCAACCGAAAAAAAAAACAAATTAATATTTTCTTAGACTATTAACTCATGTGCACACTCTCTTTACATGATAAACATAAACAGCAATTATTTGTTGATTCGATTTTGAAAATTTTTCTTTATCTGTTGATATATTTGAGGGTGGGTAAACATAACGATGGTGATGATAGCTGTTTGTTTTAATCGAATCATTTATATTTTTGGTGAAAAGTTTGACTTTAATTGAAGTAAATCGATTCTATAAGTATTGCTCATTCCTGCTGACTATCTTGTCTCTCATCGAATGTTCGAAAATTAGAGTCAGCAATATACTTTGTTACTCATTATTAATTGGAAAGATGGCGTTAGAATTAGATTAAGATTTTTAAATAAATTTTCTTTTTGAAATAAATATACTAAATCGATTTTTTTTCTCATATTAATTAATTAACAAAAATGACAAAATTCGAATAATTAATTGCTTGAAAACTAGATCCAATCATATAATTATTTATAAAAATGGCCAGTCTGTACAAAATAACATGATCAACAAACACAACAGTTAGTATTATTACAAAAAATGAAACCGATGATTATTCAGAAAAAAACACTTCAACATACAAAAAATAAAGTGACAATAGCTAATTTAATATGTGACTTTTTTTTTCATTAATAATACTTTGGAATAGTTTGGTATCATTTTTTCATCTTGATATTATATCATCCAATAGAGTTTTAGGTTGAAATTGAAAAGTATGATTTTGCTTGAAAACTAGGGCTCTAGAGGAAAAATTCATTAAATAGTCGATATCATGGTAAGAAGGGTATGCTTTTTTCATTCATGGATGTATTGTTTTTTTTTTTAATAAAAATATTTTTGATTATCTAGAAGAAGTCTTTCAATTAATACACAATGAAATTTTACTCCCATATGTTCCTATATTATAAAGATCCCTTAATATGTGGCCTATATGTAAAAATAAGAGATTTACATAACGAACAGCATGGGTTGAAATTTTAAGATTTAAGAGAGAAGTAAGCAAAGCAAAGAAAAGAGTATGCAATTAATCTACTAATATCAGCATCAAAAATAGTGAGGAAATACTTTTTTCTTTTTCATAGTTAGTGCTTCAGCATCAAAAATAGTGAGGAAATACTTTTTTCTTTTTCATAGTTAGTGCTTCAGCATCTATCTATACTTGTTTCAATTCGTGAGGATATTTAACGAAAAAGAATAGCAATTTAATCATACCGTTAATAATACGAAAAAAATTATTTTGATATTACCTCAACTTCAAAATATATTTCATTATAACAAAAAATTCTGTACTAAATTATCTGCTAGCTTATACGAAAAGAGCTACATCATCTTCAATTATAATCGAATATGCTCGTATTATCATATGTTCACTACAAGTGGCGAAAATAATAAAAATCCATATATATATATATATAACGTTTTTAGAGAAATGTCACCGAAGTATGTTGCAAAAAACAAAAACCATGCAAAATACTAATTATACAAAAACAAATAAAAAATGAGATGGCTTTTAAATAGTGCTTGTACATAACTCAATCACACATAAATAAACCGATAGATGGAAATACAAGAAAAATGTTTTTTGAACGTAAAAAATAACATGTTTATGTACAAGTTAATATATGTTCATCTTTTTTTTGAAGTGAAGCATAATCCACGTTGACATGCTTCACAATATTCTTTGATATGTGGTGCAAACATTCTTCCGTTTCTTTGAGCAGAATCATGAAGTAATTGACGGGATGCTGTTGTATTATTTTGTATTAATATTTGATTTTTGCAATCGACATTGTGTATCATATCAGGAAAATAGAGTTCAAGAAGTGTCATAGCCAAATTTTTCATTACTCGACAAACTTCATCTAAAAATATGAAAAGAAAACTTTACAAGATAATATAATAAGAATAAAAATCTTACCAATATACCAAAGTGCATGAGTATATGTACCACAATGTTCACAATTTTGTCCGAAAATTTTAAGTACAATAAATCCAGTATTTGGTAAACTAATTAAAAATGAAATTCTTGCTCTCATTGATGTCCATGCATGTTGGCAGCATACATTTGGACAATTAAATCGTGCTTTAGCATTATCAAGTATGCAATACTCAAACTTTAAATTCATATATGGTGCATTAATGAATTCTTCTTCAGAAAAAAGTTTATAATAAATATTGTAATATAATAATAATGGTATTGAAATAAGTCGGGCAAATTCACCATGAAATGCTACCTTTGTATCCGAACAAACTTCCTTTTTCATATCATTCGGAATGTTGTTTGCAAGTTCAACTGAAAAAAAAATCGAAGAAAACGTCATTTAGTACGATGACATAGCAAATTCGTTCTGATTCATGATGATGAAAAACCAACAAAAAAAAAATTTCTTCAGCTTACGATAGTTTTTAATAAGTGTACGGGTTGGTTCATGTTGAATTTCACTTTCGAAAAAACCTTCATCAGGATTTGGACTGAAAGATTTTATTG
This sequence comes from Rotaria sp. Silwood2, assembly GCA_905329745.1. NCBI lineage: Eukaryota > Metazoa > Rotifera > Eurotatoria > Philodinida > Philodinidae > Rotaria > Rotaria sp. Silwood2. Next base: position 34,827 of record CAJNSZ010000397.1, on the reverse strand, counting down.
ATGATTTATCTTCGTTGTCATTGAGTTTTGTTATAGAAGCATGTTCAAATTGTTGTTCAATTCCTTCTGTACCTGAATCATCATCATCATCTATTGTATTTTTCGGTTGATAAAATAAATTTTCTTTTTCATGACCATCATCAAGCATTGTGTATGTGTCTTTGTTCGTTGGAAATCTGAAAGTAAATGTGAATGCTTGCTGTATTTGCTTATATAGGAAGAAAACGGTAAGATGAGTAATTGTCGTTACGACATTTCCATCCGACAACCACATCATAAGGAAGGAAAGAAGAAGAAAAAAACCAAGTAAATATGAGATGAAAAAAGTACTCATAGATCAATAATATAAATAAAGATTTCTATTCTTCATGAACAATTAGAAATAAATGACCATTCATTATATCACAAATTTTATAAAATAAAATAAAATTTAAATGTTTATGCTTGAAACAAGCTTGATGAAATAACAATCAGATGTATGTAAAACATCGAAGAAAACTTCAGAACTATTTGGTATAAACCAGTATAAGAGAATAACTTAGTGTTTTACTTCTTGTTGTTTACTTTTTTCTTTGAGAAGTCATCCAGTTAAATTTTCGTGCTAGAATATTCTAGTGACGAGGCTGAATGATGCAATAACAGTTAGAAACAATATTATTTTTCTGTGTTTTTTTGATCATGATTAGATGTATGTGAAAAAAAAAATATATTCTTACATATAAATGTAGAAGAGAGAGAATGATATTCTTTTCTTTTCATTCTTGCTCAGCAAGTAGATAAACATATTGTAGATATATCAATTTGTTGGTTTTTTTATTTGACTTCATCTATCGTCTAGGAAAATTGCAAAACTGATGCAATAATTCATTAAACGGTGACTCATCTTTATAATGAAGAAGAAAAAACATGTGAATCAAAGTCCACCACTATCAATTCAATGCATTTGAGCTTGTGATTTCACTGATAAATTTTGATTCACTTCAGAGAATAGAAACATTCATGCATGAAAAACAATAAAGTGATATCGTCTTGGTTTTTTTTCTTAATTTTTATTTATTCTTCGTAAACAGTAATTAAATTTGTATCAGTTGTAAACAGAACCAAATAAAATAATTAAATCGAAAGTTGGGGTTGGGTTTTTTTTCTTTCTTTTTTCCTTTGCATTCGCACCATACCACGAGGCCATCCATGCCACATAACGTCAAAACAGCTGACAATTTATCAATGAGTCATTGGGCAAAAAACTTCATAGAACATTAAAAAAAAATATAACGATAAAACTTTATAAAAATCTAATAATGAATAAATCAGAACTGAAAACATGCACAAATCTACTATGATAATCAAAAATATCTGGTGCATATGTTTTCCTAGTCGAATTTTCTATTCATCAACTATAATAGATTAAAAAATTAAAATAAGAAACAAAACCCAGTTAGTTTCATTTATATACAAATCATAATCGTATTGGCACAAAATGAAGGAAAAAATTCTTCGCAGAGGTTTATTTGGTCTTCTTTGTTAATGTTACAAATAAGAACTATAAGAAAGTCTTTATTGGGAAGTTCAACATAAATGTGAATGATCATTTTTCATATCACTTGAACGTTGTACATATTCTTAATCTGAAGATGAGCTTAATAAATGTATTAATCAAATAAAACTTCTCAACTAAGACTCGATGTACGTTTTGCTAAATACGAGTTGTCTGATGAAGATATCATAATGATCCAATATCTCGACGATGAATCTGTGGCATTTTTGTGTAAACAAATATTTGACATTCTATAGATATCCAAATTATTGGTATTTTTATGAATTGAAGGCACAAAATTATAATTAAGAAATAATAGTGACCATTATTCTCCTAAATTTTCAAAAAAAATCGATTGAGATTTATTTTCAGTTTCACATACAATATATAGTAGAAGTTTGGACAAAAAACACTTTTAACTAAACGGTTAATCGCATGTGCACCTTGATCATACACATCTAATAATCTGAATAGAGAAAAAAAGATCAATACTCAATCATATTTAATAAAAATGATCTTAATTGGAAATTTGCTCAGGAATACAGTGAGACTCCTACAAGAGAGAGTAGTCATTTCCAAAATTTTTCAGTTATAGATTAAAATAAAATACAAAAATCATAGAAACTACTTGTCATTTTTGTCTGTTATGTCTCGTAAATCCATGATGAAAATTCTTGTAGTTGTAGCTTGATCAAACTGAAGATTATGCCATTATTTACTTTTTGTATCGAACTCTGAAATTAAATTACTAAAAAGATTTACCAGTACTTAGAACCGTTCTTGCCAGAGATGAAACTAGTCTGAGACGAAGTCGGTACCAGCGACTGGTCTGACCTGACCTACTAGATTCAGATCGGTTCTAGCTAGGGTGTGGGTGTGAACGTGGATGTAGGTGGGCATGGGGTACTGGTGAAGAGTACGGTCAGGTATAGGACTGACACCAACACCCAACACTTACACCCGCCAAACATAAGATATTTTTTTGGCTGTTGATGTCGAGAAAAAGGCGATTAGATATAAAATGATCCACAAATTATTATGGTTTATGTTTCAGAAAGTCAACTTTATTTTGCAATGATATAAAATTTACTTAATATATTTTATGTCGTTAGATATACTGAACAATTTATGTACAACTTCAGTTAAAAATTCTTCAACTCTTCTATATATTTCCAAATCTACCTCGTTTATTGATGCATTCTTTAAATAATCAGTTTATTGATATTTTGATAGTAAATGAGCTAAATCTTATACTTATGAAGAATCTATTCAAGATTGTTGTTTTGTATTCAATCTCCTGTCTACTTATTATAAAATAGGAAATGAAAACTCATGAAAAATCACTTTGAGAGTATCTCATACCTTAATGAAATTAGTACGAAAAGTTCGCCGCGGTTTTTGAAGAAGTGATTTAAATATATGATAATCTTCATTAGAAACATGTGGATGTTCTTTAATAAACTTTTCTGAGTAATGAATTTCGCTATCGCTACTGTTCTGCTTCGATTAGCATATTAAAATTTAATGCTTTTCGCTAGAAAAACTAAACAAATAATAGCAAATAATTTATATTAGGTTTACTGCAATATATTGAGTTGATCTTCTGCGATATTGAGTAAAGAATTTTGTCGTAATAATCGCAAAGTCATTGCACGTATGTGATCCAATTTTATTTGATTATATCAGTAAAGCTAATTTGAATACTTGCTTCCTAAAAGACAATCACTACGACACTTCGATGTGGATCAACTCGAAAGATCAGTAAGATCACGACTGAATAATGCCTCACTTTGTCGATAAATAACGCATGTTAAAACAAGAACTACAATTCAATTTTTGCTTTCGAAATGCAACTCTTTAATCTATTTAACAGTGTTGTTACTGTTTGAATAAACATTCTCGAAAGTACACTATCAATAAAATATCAAGAATGAAAACCATTTTAACGTTCTTTTTCAGCATTTCTTATTTATTAATTCTATCTATTGAAATACTACCACATCATTAACGAATGGATGATTCTTATTCATTTGATGAGACTCAATGAATTTATATGTTTGTCATTTCGAAAAATGTTATATGAACATATTTCTCACGATCAGTTATTTCAATTATTTTCATGAAATCTTTTTATTTATTTTTTTAAATAAGTTTAAAATATCAAAGTAATTATTTTAATGAATTCAAATAGATGAAATAAATAATTATGATTATCTTTTGAGTTAAATGATGTAACTATGGTTTAAACTAAGTTTCTTTCAATAGATTGCAAAGTACGTTTTAAGTCTATATTAGACAGCCATTCATTTCAATCTCTTTTAAGTGTTTCGACAACTTTCTCAATTTCTTTCACCTAAAACTAAACGTAGAATTTAAAAAAGTCTTTTGAAAAATTGAATAACATAGACCGATAAATAATTTGGCATTTCATCCTTTTGGACAAGAAGATCCATTTTTAAATGTGTTGAGTGTAAAGAGAGTGAAGCTCTATTAAACTATTATTAAAATGCGTTTTCTTATTGAAAAAGATGAAATACAAAGTAGCATATGCATCCATTTTTTGACTGGAATGTATGATCGATTTTGAGCGCTAGTGTATATACAAATTTTAAAAAGAGCGTTACTTATTTTTTTTAAATATCAATGCTCAAAACCTTGAGAAATTTGCTGGCTTTGATCAATCAAAGTTTTCGCATTTGCATCAATCTTCATTCAAGATAGTAAATACGATTAACAGACAAAAAAAGTAAGATTATCCAACAATTGTGTGTACTCAGGTATTTGAGACTAAACTGGAATTTTCAGCTTTGTTCTTACTCTCAGCATACTTCGGTCGAACTCTAGCTTGATTAGATGGCAAGGGACCGATATATCGTTTACCTTTGTTCAATGATTGCAATAGAGTCCTCTAGTCTTTTATATCATTGATTTGTAATGTCATCAAAACATTTTTGCAGATCTATGATGATGTTCGTGTATAATTATAACCATGGTTTTATCACCGTACAAAAAGAAAACCGCACATGATTGAGGTCAATATAATATGCTTTCTAATTCAATCGATCTTCTTCATTAACTAGCCCGCATAGTTTTTTCGCTCGAATCATAATAAAATAAAAACATGCATCGATGATAAACAATAATTCATGTGCTTCCTTCTGCTATCTCTCATATAAATAAATACATATAAGTAGTAATCGGGGATTATACAAAAATCAATCCTCTATTAATATATATATATATTAGTTTTAATTAATTGAAATATACTTGTAAAACAGTATCGCATTGACGATGACTAATTACTGAGATGTAATGTCGTATTATTACTTTAAAAAAAAATTGTAAAACCTACATAAAATTAGATAATAACATCCATACCCTACAATAACAATACATCGATCTTTGAACTTTATTTTTCTGAATTATCAATGTAATAATGGTTCAATATAAGTAATAATTATAAAGATATAAAAAAGGAACAACATCACGTTCAACATAATTGTCATTCATCAATATAATAGTAACATATAGAAAGTGTCTAATTTTTGTTTTGATTTTAAACAAAAAAACTAGTATCAATCAAGATCAAATTCCACAGAAAACATTATAGGTTAATGCATGAACTTGACCAAACAGAAACGAAATAAAATAAAAAATAGCTCTACTAAAACTACTGCATATCGGCCGTTGATACAATCTTCTATTAATTAATTGAATGTCTACTTAGTTTTGTTTCTTCTCAATAAAACTCCATAGATAAATTTAGTTATATTTAAGTAATATTGAACTTCTCTTTACTTTTGTTCATTGTTTGGTTTTTATTTAAAACGTTTATTGTATGTAACAATCACATTGATGAGATTCTATTTCAACGATTTTTTACTAACTTCTACAGTTAATTAACTTTAGATGGGCATCGAATACATCCCACTTCTTTACTATTGCTTATTTTTCAACAAAATTATTTTCATAAATTAACCAAACAATTCGTTTGTGTATCATGTTCTTTCAAATTATTATGTGTTTCTTTTACTTAAATATAGAGAAATAATCTAAATAAATTGATTGAATTGTTTCAGTATCCAACATTTTTATTCCATGATACACTAGTAATATGTTCTCAAAACAATATACCGGAATGAATCTATAAAATGAAATAATTTTACAACTGGATACAGAGGATGTGGGTGTTTTCTTCATCAACACCCACGCTTACACCCACCCGGTTTAGACCGGTCGATCCGAAATCCAGACCGGCCGGTAACCAGTACCGGTTCCATCTCTGAAAAAGATAATGGCCGACTTTGAAGACTTTTGCTATGCAATACAGAAAAAATAGATGCGATCTATTTTCTGTTAGCATACTATGTTTTTATACTATTCAATCATATACTTTCTTTTTAAAACTAAAGGATAATTCAAGAAAGTTTAGTTACTTTTTTTAGAAACTTGGTCCAATAGAAATTTGCATACTTATTTTCAACTTTTCACAACATTCAAGTCATCTGATGAGACATTGAGCAACATCGAAGTAGTTATGATGAGAATAATCTTTTGCTTCATCCTCATGAATTCAGGTTTTCTCAAGTAAGTAAAGTTAGCACCAGATTCGCGTATTTCTTATCCCGATTCGCTTTCTTACCTGTGTTACCTATCTAGACACTTGTGTTAGGTGCCGAATTTTAAGCTCTATCGAACGGTACCGGATTCAACCAGGGTCATCGGGCAAAAACCCATCACTTTGTCCGAAATACTGCCTTATTCCCTGTGTAAGAACACCCGATATTATGTATTTCTTGTCCGGATTCGCTCTAACACTTGTGTTGGCTCTCTCATTGAGTGCGTTGGATGCAGAATTTAATTCTCTATCCGATGGTACTATTTCCAATAGCTGTCATCGGGCAAAAACTGGCGCTTATACCGCAAATACTTGGGTCCCAGAGAGGGTCTTCGGTATAAAGCTTTTCCTGACAATAATCTGATACTATTCAATTTTACGCTTGCGCTTAATTTTAATATTGTTCCATATACATAACTACTGTTCTTGTTCTGAGTGTTGATATTTCATGCTACTTACTGTAAGTGTCGTGCATGCTTCTAATAAGCAAATTCATTAAAACTTAGCGCTCGTTATTTTTCTATTTTATTAACTTGACTTTTTGCTATTAGTAATATTTATCCAAATCAATGCTTTAAACCGATATTGTTTCATAGAATGCTTGCACACAAATGTCACGACTAAATTATGCTTTCTTTTCCCTTACTTCATCACAACTGTTCAATTTTCTTCATTGAAAAAAAATAGCCATACCTCTACATTAACTAATTTGAATTCATATGTGATTTTGAAAGCTGAGCGAAATCTCAACTGTCTACTCTCATGAATACTACTCATCACCTACCAAGAGAAAGGCGAATGAAATAAATCAATAATTTGAGAGAAGCTCACATATACAGGCAAAACTTCAAAAAAGTCTATCCGCATGCCACCAATATCATGCATACATATCGTGTATAGCTTCTAACCATAGGTACGCAGCATGAGGGAGGACGATTCTCCAAGCCCACTGTTAATAACACTAACATCCCCACCACCAGATCAATATATTATGAATGACCTAATATCCGACATCGATGGACTAGAAATAAACCTTTCCAAAATGAAAATTCCTATCAACCGATAAGGAATATTTCTGTGCGCAGCAACACTCATGAAAATTCAAAAAACATTCCCCATCAAAAAAACATTCCTTCATTACTTTCCCAAAATCTGAAAACCGAATACTCAAAAACCATTTGCGTTTACACAAAACATGACCATAGTGATACCAAACCATCCAGAGCTACCCGCCAACACCATGCTGCTACCTTCAAGATATTGGACAAAACAGATATTCTTCCTCCGCTCTTACCCATGAAATTCTACCATTTCGAAGTGAGTAAACTTTCTCGTAACACACATTCCATAAAACACTGAAAACAGCATGCGCAGAAAAACCGTAGAAAGATCAAATTGAATCTGCTCTTAGACCAGTATTTCCGGGAAACCCCGTGATTTTTGCCCCACCACACAATCTGAAAACAGCGCCATCGAAAAGAGAATTAAATTCTGCATCCAACACACTCAACGAGAGAGCCAACACAAGTGTTAGAGCGAATCCGGACAAGAAATACATAATATCGGGTGTTCTTACACAGGGAATAAGGCAGTATTTCGGACAGAGTGATGGGCTTTTGCCCAATGAACCTGATTGAAACCGGTACCGTTCGATAGAGCTTAAAATTCGGCACCTAACACAAGTGTCTAGATAGGTAGCGCAGGTAAGAAAGCGAATCGGGACAAGAAATACGCGAATCTGGTGCTAACTTTACTTACTTGGTTTTATCGACGATCTTTCACTTTGAACAGCACTCATGTTAACTGATATCTATAGATGACGCAAATCAAGGAAACAAATCTCCATTGGTTTGTCATATTCTATTAACCAAACAGTAAACTGATACAGTAGACAAATAAAAAAGCGGTGGAACATGATTTTCATGAAGCTGACATAGAGATATCTCGTATTTCATAATGTTAAAAGCATCCTCTACTTAACTTGAAATGTCAATACTAGCGTGTGCATATGGGCAATTCCATTCGTTAGGGACGTGACGTCGCAAAATTAGAATGCTTATATCTCTGGTTAAAAAACTTCTTTAGAGCTAGTTTTTTTATGACATAAGCATGTTAAGTTACCTTATGTAGCCTGAAAAATTCAGCCATATAACTCTCCGTTTAGAGAAGTTACCAGCAAAAAGTAGCGTTAGGAACGTGACCAAAGAAAAGACATAAACTTTCACTACGCCTTCTTCAGCTTAAAAAAACTACGAATTGAGGCAGTATTCTTGAAAAGTAAATAGTACATTTTGTAGGTGACATTTGCTAGTACAAAACTTCTATCTGAATTTTTTTCTCAATATGCTTAGATTTTTCAGAAACTCTAATTTACTTTTTGTTAGGGACGTGACGAATTCGCTAGGGACGTGACACAGTGCGAATAGANAAGTCTTGGCCAGTTCGGTTTATAATATGAAATTTGAATGATTGTGCAATCAATCAGTCAGGTACAAGGACAATTAGATTCGAGAAAAATGATTCAAAGAGGAAAAAATAAGTTGATTACATGATATATGGATCATTACCAACAAATATGCCATTCTTGGTATCCTAGAACTCGGTCAAAAGTCATGAAACCTAATGCCACATTCTATTTTAGACTAATTAAATATTCACTACTTCTCTTTTAATTAAAGATGCAGTGATCGAGTCACGCACAAAATATCAGAGGCTTACGTCTCTTGGATTCCATTCTCACTTACACCCTACGAGAAACAGTTGATTTTGATACAAGTTTTTCAATGGATCAAACTCGGATCACGAACCCATTATCGATTTCGACCTTAAAGCAGACAATATCTATTGAAAACAAGAGTTGTAAAGATTATTTTGGTACTGTCTCTTTTTTTATATATTTCAGTCAACTTTTGTTTTCATAGAAAAGAAATATAAAGCAAATTCAAATTCTAATAAAGTTAAACTCAATTTTTTTTTGAAAATTTATCTAGTTTGATGTTTTGAATTGTTGAGTATGTTTTATTCAATACATTGTTTGTTACGAAAGATTTTCAAAACTGAATTTACCGATAAAAGAAGTACACAATCGTTTTTGATAAACTCAGAGACATATTTCAATATAAATCACTGAACTTTTTTCATACATCTTTGGTGTTTCATGTTCTATAGATCATGAAGGAAGAACACTTGTTCCACTACTCTCAAATACCTATGGTTGTTTCTTGTTTCTTGAACAAAATCAATGACGAACGATTGTTTTCTCATTGGATAGAGCTATATATGTTGACCTCTTTTGATGATTTCGGACTGAATAATAAGAAAGCCATTTTGAGATATTGTTTAGACAGGGACCTGGTTCTAGATGATGACTATTAAGACGATAAACATATTTCGAGTAGTCCAAAGTCAAAAAATATTCAGTTTATCATGCCGTTGCCGTTTCTACTAAAAAAAACAGTTGATATGTGTACATGGGGCACGAGCAGATTGGATGTTTCGCTTGGTTTTTATTCGTTCTTTCTTTCACTTTCATTGAAAAAGAAAAAAAACATCGTCGAACATAGTTAGTCTCTACATAATTGTATAGAAATGCGGTCTTGTCCTATTCCATTTCAAGAGAAACAACAAAAATAATTATTTTTGTTGTGTACATCGCAAGTATCTTTATGGTTTTATACATTATCGTCGACGTTATAAGGACTGAATACTCGAAGTGTATCGTCAGTATGAAACTGATACGAAAAAGTTCTCTATGAGAACAATCTGTCATATCGGCAAAGTTATCTCGCAGATTCATACTTTATTGATTCGACAGATACTCGACGACGAACACTAAAACACAAATCAGATATTACTTCTGCTCGCAATAATTTTATCTAGTTTAATTTAATGTTCTACTTAATGATCATATTGGAAATCATTTTAGTATTCGTTATAGGCATTCAATTCTTCCAATGGACTTCTGTTAGTCACCACGACGATTGTTTCGTATGCGAACACAACCCATTATTCAAACATGATTAAAGGATTAGTTTTCTGTTTATTCAATGTTTTATTGTAAAAAATAAATAAAATTTCATATGAAGTATTTTAAAAAAAGTATCCAATTCTATCAATTTAGTCAAATGCATTTCCATTGTTTTCTAGGCTAAAATGGAATGTGAAAATCATAAAGCTCTATTTAGAAGATCTTGTGGTCCAAATCGGATATAGTAAACTGTTTCTACATCTTACTGATGTTATTCATGAGAAGTCTACAATTTCAATGTATGTTGACAGCAAACAACAACAAAAATGGCGAAACTAGACCATAAGTGTATTGACGGCACTTCATTCGACCATTAATATCACCGATCGCTTTACATGACAGTAAAATAGAACAATACCAGTTTTATTTAGGACAATCAACTATTTTATTGTTTCGTGTTTCAGACGCAGCTAATGTATAATTTATGATAAACGAAAGTGCATCCGTAGTGTGGAATCGAATAGGAAAAACAAGGAAACAAAGAATAACGCTTCATTGAAAACTAACTAGTATCTGCAAAGAGACTCTATTTACTGTATTATATTATAAGTTCAACGAATTTTCTTGGAAAAACCATCGTACTATATCAGTTAATCGATCAATCAATAGTTCCGTAATATTGTATATCGAAATATTTTTGTCGGCAGTCTAGTAATTAGACTTCACAAAAGCTCAAGTCCACTCACATGCTTAGAAAACAAGGGGCTGAACTTCTCTATGAGATTTTTCTGGCTACGCCACGATTTTATTTTATTTTTTTTGTTTCTTTGCAACAAAACACGAAAAGCAAAAACGGTGAATAAGATAATAAATAATTTTATAATGAGTGGCAAAAGGTGAAGAATTGTCGTTTCGTTGCAAACAAGATCGTTCTATCTAATTGAATTACTCTTACTAAACGAAATGAAAATTAAGTTCATATAAAATATAAATAAAAAATTTAAATTTACCTTTTCATAAAGTATTTGTTCAAATATTGAATTATCTTTATCCTCTGCTAACCATTGTTCACAATAAAATATATGTATTTGTCTTTCATCTTTAACTTCAACTTTGTCTAAAAACCAATCACTTAACATTCCATTATTATCACAACGAATTTTAAGTTTATAAACATTTCCTAAATCATTACTTTCAATTATAAATCTATCGATTTGTTTTCTTTCAAATTTATTTTTATTTGTTTGAGAATGCGTTAATTCGCGTTCACCTGTATCACCTTTGTCCCCATAAATTGTTAGAAAAACATTGGCATTTGTGCGCGAACCAAATTTATCACCTGTATAAACATCCACTATATATTTTTTATTAAGTTTTTCTTCAATAAACTTTTCTGGAACAAGTTCACGTACAATGGATCCATCATCTTCATTTTTAGCTAACCAACGATTACATTGAAATATATATGTTTTTGTCTTTTGATCTGGAATTAATCGACAAATTTCAACATGATCTAAATGCCATGCAGGACCTACTCAACAAAAAAATAATAATTCACAATTAAACGTCTATTTTCTCTTACAAAAGCCAGTATTATCATGTCCAATACGAATTTTTTCAATATAATCTCCAACATCTTCCAGTTCAAGTATAAAAGTATCTATAGAACCCATTTGAAATTTTCCGTTTTGATCTATTTTACTACATAAAATAACTTGATTAGTTGATTTTTTAAGACCATAAATTTGAATATAAACACTAGCATTTGTTCCTGCATCAAGAATATTTGATGTATAAATTTTTATTTTATATGGAATATCTAATGATAATATTTTTAAAAAATTTTTAATAGAAAATATATTTTTTATTCTTACGAGATGAATAAATTCCAGTTGACATTTCTTTTGGATATAATTCAACTTCTAATTGACAAATATGTTTTGTTTTTTTTAACCATTTTCCACATGGAAATATCCATGTATGATCTAATTTTGGTACATTAATTTCTACACATTCTAATAACCAATCTGATCCAAAACCTGAATCATCATGACCAATTCTTACAAAAAGAAAAATACAATTAAATAATTCTTTGATAATATTTTATTTATACTTAATCTTTTTTAGTTGACCAATATCTATAGCTTCAATTTCAAATAAATCTCTATGACCTTTTTCAAATGGATCTTTATGTGTTTTGGATTTAACTAATGGAAGTTTGCCTATTATTTATATAAATATGTTTTTATATTATTTAATAAAAATAAGTCTTACCTGTATCTTCATGTTCACCAAATATAATTATATAAACATTAGCATCTGTACCACTACCAAATTTATTTGAAGTAATCACATTAATTCGATAAGTTGTAGCTAATGTTATGATTAACAAAAGAAAAATAAACATTTAATAATAATTAAATTTTTCAACAAAAATAACACAGAGAAAGACAAAGAGCTTTGACGATGAATACGTGTCAAAGAAAAGAGGACATATCCGAAGAAAAACAGTACAGATGAGAATATTATTTCATCGATTACGTATCAATATGAATTCTTTTTGTTTTTAAACTTACTTTGATGTCTAGTTGATGCAGGAAGTACTTTATTTTCAAATGCAAGAATTTCACGAGATATCATTCTATCGCCTATATCAACAGCTAACCATTTTTCACATATAAAATGATATCTTTTAAATAGTAGAAAGATAATTAACGGATTTTTATTTCAATTTTTTCTATTATATTTACCTAACACCAATCTCAGGATCAACAATTTCAATTCGATCAAGATACCATGCAGAAGCCATCTGTAGAAATAAACCAAATACAATATGAGTTTAAATAAAAAGATTTTTATGCTGAAAAAAGATGTATAGAATGAGAGAGTGACGAAATTTTGTATAGGGAAACGAAAGAATATATACGAAAATGCAGAAATCTAAATCTTTCTAAAAAAAATTTCTCGTAAGATCGAAACCAAGACTATCTTGTAAATTCCTATTCAAAAGAACAGTTTGACAGTTCCTTACAAATTAGATTTATAAGATTCTGAAGATTAACTTTCAGTGTGATGTTTATACCCCTGTACTATCATGTCGAATTTTAATTTTTGTCAATTTTCCCAATGCTGGAGCTTTGACTTCGAAAATATCTTCCTAAAATTGAAAAAAGAAAGAAACAAATGAATTAAAACGAAAAACGTAAAAAACAAACTTGTTTTCGTTCAAATTTATTGATATTTGTTTTTGATTTCGTTAATTGATGTTCACCTATAATAATTCTTTATGTATTTTAAATAAAATGAAAATCGAATTATTTACCTGAATCTTCATATTGACCATAGATTGTTAGAAAAACACTTGCATCTGTACCAGCCCCACTTTTGTCACCCGTAAAAACATGTACAAGATAAGTTATTTCTAATAAAATATTTTTCTATTTAATTTAAAAGAAGTTTTTCATTTTACTTTTTTGATTGCTCAATACATTTTCATTTTCATTAGTTGGTAACAATTCTCGAATAGTTTGTTTATCATGTTGATCACTATCAAACCATTGTTGGCAAACAAACCAATATTCTTCAACATTTACATCTGATACTCTTTTTCGTTTATCAAATGGTTTACTTAAATATCGTTGAATAAGTACCTAAATTAAAATTTTGATTAAATCAAAAATAAAAAACTACAAAATAAAATCTTACTTTTTCAAGATACCATGCTGAAGCAAAATTTTCTGAATGATGACCAATTCGAATTTTTTCAATTTGTCCTATGTCAGGAGCTTCAATTTTAAATTTATCAACCTAAAATAAAATTCATATTAAAAATAAAATTTCTTGAAAATTATTCATACCGATTTTCTTTCAAATGCATCGGATTTACTTTTAAGAATAATTTCTTCTGTTTTGCCATATAAACCACATATTTGAATAAATACTTTCGCATCTGTACCAGCACCAACTTTATCACCAGTAAAAACTGTTATTTCATATAGAATAACTATCGAAAAACAAAATATCGTTTATTATTTAAATTATCTTTTAGTATCAAACTCTATTTATTTTGATACTTACGACTTGTTTTGTTAGTTACGTCAGATGGTATTAAATCAAGTTCAATTTTTCCATCACCTTCATTTTTATCTAACCAACGATAACAGACGAATCTATTGAAGTAGAAAATAATCATAAATTAAAAAGAATTTAACTTGTCCAAATAAAGAATTTTCTGATAAAATCAATCAATTGAATTACATTTTACAATTCCATGGATTTACACAAAATTTCAGTGTCCATAAATGAGACACTTTGAGACTCAATGAATCTGATGCATTAGTAACAACAGTTCTAGTTCAATACAGTGAGAGCAGTGATATTCAAAAAATATGTTTTTTTTGAATACCATATGGACAGTAATGTGCCGTTGCTTTCCTTTTGTTTAGATTGTTTCTTGCATTATACGCACAATACTCATAAGTACCAAAAATTGACCATTTTCGACCAGTTTTCTTTTGAATAACTCAACATAGAAAACCTAGTGAACCTATGGATATTGCAAAATGTTTCATCAAATTTTATTTGCTATATTATTTATATTAAAAGAGCGGAAAACAAAAGAAAAACTTAGCACATGAACACTAGATAGTATGACTTCATACAAGATAGATAATATCAACTTTTGAGTCTACAGTATGCAGCTAAAATGAGGTTTACCGATCTAATTCGACTGATAACAGATATTCGACATTATGTATACATAAAAAATATAATCTATATATACGAGCGCATACCTATATAGTTCTCGACAGTTTGGTGCCTCAATTTCAATCCAATCAAGAAACCATCCTGCACCAAGATTTTTTCCATTATGTCCAATAAGTATACGTTCAATCTATTGATAGTATTAGAATAATTTTAATAAAAAGAAAAACTAACAAACTTTGCCAAGATCATAACATTTTAATTTAAAACTATTGATTTGTCCACGTTCAAATTTATTTTTTGTACTATTACCTGTTGTAAGTTGAATTTTATCTGTAGTATCTTTCTCACCAAATATTTTCAAATATACATTAGCGTCAGTACCAGCTTGAAAAATATCACCAGTTTTTATTTTAACATTATATATTGTTCTATTTAAATGTTGTGTTGCCATTAATTCACGAACAATGTGTCCATCATCTTCATCAACAGCAAGCCATCTAAAAATGATTTTCTTTTTATTGATTAAAAATATGGCTTTTTCTTTTTGCTTAAATACCTATTGCAAATAAATGTGACTGGTTCATAATGTCCATCGTCTGAACGAACGACAACTTTATTTAAAAACCATCCAGAACCTACTCCTATTTAATGAATATATAAATAAATAAAAACACAGCATTATCTTATTAACATAACTAACCAGTGCCATCATGGCCGATTTGAATTTTTCGTATTTGTTTTAATAAAACAGCTTCAATGATAAAAGTATCAACCTATGGAAAACCAACTTTTTAAATGAATATTTTTTTAAAATGTATTTTTACTTGATTTTTTTCGAATTTATTTTTATTTTGTAATGAATATTCTAATAGACGCACTAGAAAAAACAACGAGTTCTTTTTTTTATTAGAAATTTATTAAAATTAAAAGCTGATATGTAACCTCCTGTATCACCATATTCACCATAGATGTTAATAAAAACATTTGCATCTGTACCAGCACCAGTTTTATTTCCTGTATATACATCAACTATATATTTAACAATAGGTAAAGGTCTTGATATTTTTGATCCTTCAGCTGGTAATTCTCGAATAATTTGTTTATCATCTTCTGTTTTTGATAACCATCTTCCACAATGAAATATATATTCTTGATTTGTTTTAAGATTATCCATTTCAATCTAAAAATCTCATTAGATAAAACAAAAGAAAATATCTTTTCTTTTTTGCTATTACTTGATCAAGATGCCATGATGTCGATAAATTTTTATCATTAAGACTAACACGTAATTTATATGGTATACCAACATCATTAATATCAACTTTAAATTGATCACAATGACCTTGTTGTAATGTATCGGAATTTCTTTGTAATTTAATATTTCTTGATCTTCCATTATCACCATAGAGAACAAGAATTACTTGAGCATTTGTACTTGCTCCTTTTTTATCACTTGTATACACCCATATGTGCCATGGCATACCTAAATAAAGAAACTAAATTTATGAAAAATAATCTTTAATTTATTTACTTGGTCGATGAATTTTACGTAATGATAAATCTTCTTTTAATCGACGTTCAGTAAGTTTATCACCTTCATCATCAGCTAACCAATTATTACAGGGAAATGTCTGTTTAATACCTGTAATTGGACATTCGATAATAGCCTAAAAAGTTTAATAGTATTTGTTATTCAATGTATCAATGTTATTTCTCAGTTCGATGGAATGAAAGAGAAATTATAGCTTAAATATAATATATGAATTTGGTCTTATTTATCATTGCGTATAACAAATAAAATTTAGTAAATGTTACCTAAGACCAGCAATCAATCATTAGATCTACACATAAGCGAAATTCATCGCTCATCATATTTTATTTACATCATTTCATAAGTGTTACATAAGATCGGTAGAATATTCAAATAAAAACAAAGTATCGGTCCATTGAATGAGATGTTTAACAGTAAACATCGATGATACATTAAAAAAAGTCCAATTGAAAAGTTAAAAAAATACCTGTATGTTATGCATTAAAACAAATAAAATTAAGATCAGTATTTGACTTTAAGAAGAATTGCTAAAAATTTTTTCTTAAAATGATTCTACAGAAAAACGTTAACAAGACACGGTAGCACTATGAAAGTCTCTGTCATCTAAGAGTGTATCTGAATTAGTGGCAAATTCAAATTCCTTAAAAAAACATCAACTTGTAATAAAATAGCTATCCTTAATAAAATCTGAACAAACCTTATCAAGATACCATCCGGATGCAAATCCACTGTTATCATGTCCAACATCCAATGCTGTTAATGGACTAAGATTATTTGGAGCATAAATTGTAAATTTATCGACAGAGTTTTTTTCAAATTTTTTATCGTTTAAAAATATTTGACTTGACGATGAATCTTTTCCATGTATAATTATATAGACTCTTGAATCCGTACCAGCATTGATTTTATCACCTGTATAAATTTTTATGTTATACGAAATATCTAAAAACCAAAATTACACACTTTTTCTTTCATTCATTATATTTGATATTAATAACAATAATCAAATGGAATATCTATGCTTTCTTTTTACTTACCATCATCTGTATGCATAGCTGAAAATTGACAAAAAAAAAGATTCAATTCTTCTTTTCTTTTTAAATATAAAAAAATATTTACTTGTTGTCGGGTGTTTTTCATGATCAGTTGATATTTTTGGATAAAGAAAACGGGCTATTTGTTTATCATCTTCAGTTTTTGCTAACCATCGATTACATGGAAATTCATATATATGATGTGCATTAACATCTTCAATTAATATTCGATCCAAAAACCAGCTAGGTGCAAAACCTTGATTATTATGTGCGATTAAAATTTGATTTAATTCACCAATAGTTGGACATTCAATTGTAAAATCATCTTTTCTATTAAAAGAAAAAGAACATTTTTCATCATAGAGAATACTGTACAAGTCTTACTTTCCAGCTTCAAAATTATTGTTTCTATTATCTAGCTTAATTGCATCTGTTTCACCTACATCACCATAAAGAGTAATGAATACATCAGCATCTGTTCCAGCGTCTTTTTGACTTCCAGTATAAACTGTTATTTTATATTGATTATCTATCAATAACAAGCAAAAATGTTTAAAAAAGAATCAATTAAAAGTTTTGTTTTTTTCTTACCTTGTTTTATTCCACTTGATTGTTTACTTAATATAAGATCTCGAAATATCTGTCCATCACCTTCATCTTTTGCTAACCATTGATTACATGTTGTAAAATATGTTGTTTCTGGATCAGAAAGATCTGTCACAATAATCTAATAAAATAAAGTAGAAATATTTTCACTGAAATTGAAAAAAGAAAAACAGTAAATAAATATTGATACTTGATCAAGAAACCATCCAGATAATCGACCAGTATTATCATGTTCAATATGAAGTTTAGTTAATTCTCCAATATAATCACCATTGACACAAAATTTATCGACTTGATTTCGTTCAAATGGATCTTTATTGTTAGACTTTTTTAAATGAATTTTTTCTGTTCGTTTTCCATTATTTCCAAATAATGTTATATAAACTTGACTATCTGTACCGGCACCTCTTTTATCACCAGTATACACAATTACTTCATATGAAGTCTCTAAATCATAGAGAAGAAAATGACCTTGCAATATAAAATTCATATTTGTATTTGAAAAGTAAAGAATAATAATCTGAACAATTGTTTTATCTTTTATCGATTTTTGAAAACCTGATGGTATTAATAAACAAGATGAAATCTATTTTTTTAATACTAAGCCTCCTACATTGTGGAGAAATATTATCAGAAATGAGATAATTTCTCGAGAAATTGGAAACTGATTATCAATTCTTTCACAATTCTATCATTCATAATATTTAAAGTAGAATCAGTAGACCTAATTCTGTGAGAACAAAATACTATCTTCGTAAACCTTGGATAACTCCAGTTTCCGAACTAAAGTAAACATTTCTCTATCGATCGATTGAAAAGTAATCAGTTGATATTTAGTAAGAAGCATCATAATAGCACCGAGATCATTTTTTCTTGAACTTTCTGCCGTTTGCATGTAAAATGGCAATGAATCTCAGAAAAACCTCGATTAATTATTATAAATGATCTCTATTCCAAACAAAAAAAGAATACGATTCGATTTTCCTTGACATGACAAATAGACTGATGTTTTTGTTTCAAAACTATTCGAATTTATCTATTATGTCATTTCTTCGATACAAAAATATGAAATGAAAAAAAAACCAACGTATTTGTATTTCTTACCTTGCTGCGACATTTTGTTTTATTTTACTATTTGTGTCGATCAACGTTTTTTCTTTTCCTTATTCTGTCAATTAG
>CAJNSZ010000397.1:0-15553 GCA_905329745.1 Rotaria sp. Silwood2 | reverse complement strand
ATATTAGTTGAAGTATGATCAAATAGCATAGAAAAATAGAGCATTCTTTTCTCGATCAGACTATATACAAAGAAAGTCTCTTAAAGCTTTTTATAAGGAATAAAAGTACTACTGCCACTACTTTTGGATTGCCCTAAGTAGCTTTTAATTCGTCTAGTGTGTTCGAGGCCTAAAGATGCGGATGCACAGTAAAAAATATTGTCAATAAATGCCTTCGTCATGCTCGTCAGATATGAATGATTTTTTGTCGAATAAATTCATTTTGTGAGAAACATATAAATAGCGATGGACATTTTTTGTGCGAAACAAGCTGAATGATACGATATGTATATTGAGCATAATGTAATACAATTAATCTTTTTCTTTTGTTTAATATTAACGATATAAAAGAAAACAAAAGGTCGGTACATGTTAAGAAGAAGCACACCCTCAATATATGTATATATAAAGAAAGAAAGAAAGAAAACAAAATTTATTGGCTAATTAGCACACTAATATTAAGAATTCTTAATACTGGTGTGCTAATTAGCCAATAAATTTTGCTTTCTTTCTTTATATATACATATATTGAGGGTGTGCTTCTTCTTAACATGTACCAAAAGGTCTGTTATTGTCATTTTTTTTGTATAAAAAAAGTTCACTATTTATTTAAATACTTTTCATTGAAAATATTTTCTCTTAATTTAGCTTGATAACTTCAAGCTAATTCAAATTTTATTGCTATCAAAACGTATTTATTTTTATTTGCATAATTCAATTAATAATTTAATGGAAAGTTTGACTATCTGATATTTTAATCCAATATTTTCAATCTAGTATATATTGAAGACCTTTTCTATAAATATATCATTTAAAATGATAACACTTTGAGTTTATTATAGTAACAGTTAGACATGAGCGGGACCAGCCGTTTTTGGTCCCGGTCCCGGCAAAAAAAGAATTTCGATCCCGGTCCCGCTAGAACTTGAACCATTCTGCACATATCTAGTAACAGAATATTTTTTTAGCATTGCCGAATATTTAGGCACAGCTGAAGATATTTGTTTTGTTTGTCGATATATTTCAGCAAAAAGATTAACATTCCGTTGAATAGGTGTACAAAAAAATATATGCCTTTATGACAACTTGTCTTTTCTAGTGTTTTAGATTCGTCGTTGATCCATTTCGTAGAAGCTGGAAATAGAAATTTTTCCGCTAGTATTATCATATGAGGAAAAATCTTTGAATAAAATTTTTGATTCGGATGACTCTTCGATAGTCGTGCTTGGTAGTAGTTGTTATAATGTTAGAAAAGAGCAATTCTAACACTTCTGATAAAAGGTTCTTCATATTTTCATGGAAATGTTTTTTATATGTATACGTGAGTTATGAACTTTTGACGTGGTTATACTATAGAGAGCATTGGTTAAAATTTCTCTCATTTCGTTTAGGTTTTTGAATTTTAAGATTGATTAAATATTAGAAATAAGCATAAAAAAAGTTTGGAGAACATATTGTTTTATATTTATCTAGTAAATAGTGGTTATTATTTTTTTTAGATAATATGATAAGTAAATTGGAAATACTTCCGAATGAAACACTTTTGAATGTATTCTTTTATTTATCATGGGATGAAATCTTAATATCATTCTGGTCATTAAATAAACGTATTAATTCTCTTATTTGTTCAATGTTTTCAATAAGTAATAAAAAAGGAATTATTTTAAATAAGCCAGGTTTATCTTATAAAAAGTTTTCGAAAACTTTATCATTGATATTAAATGCGTCATCACTTTTATCATCTATTAAATCCATTCATTTTGATGGAATTAATTCATTTTCTTTTGATTCTATTTATGAAAATATTTTTTACCATGATAATAAACCAATTGTTTGCTTTCCTAATCTTAAATCACTTTATATTAGTCAATGCTTATTATCTCAACCATTAATTCAACTGTTATGTTTTCTTATTCAATTGAAATTAGAACATCTTACATTAACATTTTGTGAAGATGATTACACCACATCTAATTATAGAAAAGAAGCCCCATCAATCAGTTCTGATCAAGGTAATCAACAATTTATATGAAAATGTTTCTTAACAAAAACATATTTTAACATGAGAAGTTAAACTTTATTTAGTGTAAAGATATAAAGCCAAGGATAAGCCATAAATTTACTGATATATCTTATTCGATATGATAATCCAAGATGGAGCTCATAGAGTTCAAAAATTTCGGATCCGAACTAGTCTCGAATTCTACTCGTGATACTCAATAAAGTTTTCACTTCGTATTAGATAGTCGGTCAGAAACATAATTTGAAGTTTTTTCAATCATTCTTGACAATGATCTTATAAGAATCCAGTTGTGATTGACTTTTTGTTTCAATGTGTTGTTTGTGAACTAGCATCCGGAATTAGTTCAGACAAAATTCTTAAGATGCGGACCTATTCAACGGGAAATTTTTAGACGAGGACGCAAAGGGTTCTAGCGAAAGACAAGTTTAGATCTTTTTGGAAACTATTTGTTTATCCTATCCAAAATGGAATTTGCTAAATTAAAAGCAAATAACTCGCATAAGACATTGATTATCAACTTTGTCAATAGCAAATAATGTAAATTTTAAACAAATAAATTGTTTTATGACGAACTCACTTTTGCTGGTAGAGCATCGAAAAATAAAATGAAAAATCAATCACGATTACAGGTCCTTTGGGAGTAATATTGCTATGAGATATTTTAGTGACTAGATTAAGTTTACTGGTCAATAAATAGAGGAATCATTTTCAAAATGGTGAAAAATAGATTCTAATCAATATGAGTAAGACAAAGATAATTAATTTTTCGATTAATTTGAATTTAGTGGTAAATATTTTTCATATTAATTTTTTTAAATATATTGTAAATATGTTCATAAATTCGGAGGAGAATTTCAAATAATAAGGTTTCAATAATATTAACATTCACAATGTAAAAAAACAAATTCAATAAATGTAGAATCTAGGCTTCTGTATATAATAGAATTATGCATGTTTATTTAGTTCATTATTTTTCAAATTCGAAAAATAAAATAAAATTTTTAACGACCGAATATTATATTCATAGAAAATCGTAACATCTTTTATATTCAAAAAGGAATTAATAATATATTGTTAAATTCTCGTATTAGTTCGTGATTGAAAACAAAAATCAGAATGCTAGTGCTTAAAAGGGATTTCGGATCTTCGCCAATAAGACTTTCATCAAATAGCAGTTTCGCCAGTGGCGAAACTCCACTATACTCTCACCAATACACCCACTGGAATGTCGCCAGTTGGCGAAAGTTTACTGTACTTTCGCCAACATCTCTCGTGGAATTTCGCCAATTGTATTATGAATTAAACTCACATACATCCTATGTTAATATTGTTTTGTAGCAATTGGCAAAAGTCTGCTGTACTTTTGCCAATGCACCCACCGGAAATTCAACACTTGACGAAAGCACAGTGAACTTTCTTCAATATATCCCTGGACTTTCACCATTTACAAATGTCCTATTGGCGAAAATTTTATTGGTGAAGTTCCAGTAACCCGCTTAAAAAGAGAATAAAATGTATTTGATGGAAAAAAACAGAATTTTATATGAAATATTTATTATAAAACTAAATATTGTTTTTATTATTATTATTAAACAGAGACAATGCCCAATATGTTTAAACATCTATTATGTCGAATATTTTCTAATCAATGTAAGTTAACTTCTTTGGAACTGGATATAATCACATCGTTTGACAATATCGATCAATGTTTAAATTCCAATTCTGATTTTCAATCAAACACAATTCGTAATCAACATCAATTATTTTGTTTGACTCTACATCGTTTGTGCATCTACCTTGATGATATTTCTTTCCTAGAACATCTCATTGATCATATTCCGAATATTGAACAAATATCAGTTTATTTACGAAGTTCATTGACCAATGTTTCTTTTGGTTCAAACATTCAAACATTCATCTTATCAAGGGGAAATTGGTTTAATAAAGTAAGATATTATTTTATCCGGAAGTCGTACGAATAAATCTTTTGATAAATCTTATTTTCTGAGTTGCTGTAAAAACTCCGAAAACAAAGAGCTCGAAATAAAAAAAAAGTCGGAAAAAATCTCGAAACGCAAAATATCGAAAAAACAAAATCCCGAAAATAATATCGAAAATAAAAATTTAGACTATCGACATGTCCATCCATCCTTCTCCTCACCCTCATACTTTCATCATTACTCTCACATCACTCTCGCCTTCAGTCTCATTCTTACACTAATCTTCATCTTCCATTTCCTAATGCAGATTTTTTGAAATTTCAAATTTTCGAGATTTTGATTTTTCGCAATTTTTATTTTCGGCGTTATTTGTTCTGTCGATCTTTTTCGAGATTTCTTTTTTCGGGATTTTTACACTATACCACTTTAAATACATTAATGAAGAAGATTGTCACAAATTCAGAGAAGAATATTTCTATTATTTTATCGAATTTGTTAAGAAGAGAATTTTTCATTTATGGATTTAGAATAACATAAATGAGAAAAACATTCTGGAAATTCATTGTATCTGATAAGAATAAAACGAAATTTTCATCCATTTAAAGAGTATTCGCGTCGTATTCTATTTTGATGTTTAGATTTTATTATTTTAAATATAAGACATCAGACTTTGAATTAGATAATTGAATGTTACAAGTTAGCATGTGTCATGTGTAAGAAATTTGTTAGTACTGATCTTGTAAATTAATATTTTATACTTGTCATAGATATAATCACTTTTTAGTATCGATTATTATTTTAAAGCAACAGTAGATATCAACTGTTGCACAGAAATGAATAATAGTGAAAGTATGTTATTGGTAAATGAGATATACAAGATAGAAACAACAATCGTATAATACTTATCTTGCGATACATATCGGAAAAAGTAAATAGAACTTCTATCTAATTAACAAATAAGGCACAAGAAAAATCAGTAAAGATATGAGAAAAATCTCAGAAAATGTGATCAGCAGACGACGATAAAATAAGGAATACGATTCTTTTTTTTTTTGTTTAAAGCTTATATGATATTTCCATATTCAAGTGAAGGAAGATAATGCAAATCTGAGCAAATTCGAATAAACCTCAGCGTATTATGTAGGCTTCATTTTTCGGATGGGCGCCTCCTATTTGGCTACGTAGTAGATGAGTTACTGATAAATCCCACAATGAATCAATAAAAATATTGAAATTTACTAGAATTTATTAAATTTCAATATTGAATTCGAATATGAAATTGAATATTGAGTAGTTATCGTGGAATTATTCTGTCAATAAGGAATAGTGTGAGAAAGTATAAGCGAGAACTTTTCGAAAATGTTCATAAAATGTTTGGGATTGTATGAATGCAAAATGAATCTTTGACAAAGTTCCATGAGTGCTTAGTTAAAATAGATTATGATAATATGTTTTCGTATTTCATTTATGGATTAGTTAATAATGTTGTTCACTTGAGTTGTCGTATATTTCGATCAATTTGCGATTGTGGAGATGCAATCAGTAAGAAAAATATAGATAATTCAGCTATTTCAATCGAAGCCTGTAGTACTGTTAAACCTCTAGTAATAAAATAACGGGTGCGGCAGAAATAATTGCCGGCTTTTGTATTTTATTTTTTCATCATCTAGTACGTTTTATTTAAAAACAAAATATACCACAAGGTAGAGCGTGAAAAGCTCTACAACTTACATAAGACCACTTATTTTATATCTTCAATTTTTGTTTTCAAAATGAACAAAGTTTTGAGTGAGCAAATATCGACGCTGCTCAAAGATCACCGTTTTCCACGAGAACAAGAAATAATTTTTTTCCTATTTCGTCTCTTTATCAACTAATGTTTTCGTTAAAAAAAATAAAATAAACCAGGAGATGCAGCGTGGAAAGCTCTACAATCTACAAAGTAAAACTTATTTTAATTCTGTTGTTTTTGTTCTGAAAGAAAAAAGCAAAATTCCGTGCGACCAATATTTGGCATTGCGAAAAATTCATTCTTTCGACTTGAAAGAGAAATTCTTTTTTCTTATTTAAATAAATTGTTCTTTGTAAATTGTAGAGCTTTGCATGCTGTATCTTATGGTATATTTTATTTTTTTTACGAAAAAAATTAGTTGATAAAAAGATGAAACAAAAAAAAAATTATTTCTTGTTCCTGTTGGAAAAAAATGATCTTTGAGCAGCGTCGAAAATTGGTCGCATAGAATTTTGATTTTTTTTTTTGAGAACAAAAACAACAGAATTAAAATAAGTTTTACTTTGTAGATTGTAGAGCTTTTCACGCTGCATCTCCTGGTATATTTTGGTTTTTTATGTAAGGCATCTTAGGTGATAAAAAGATAAGATAACATGAGATAAGAATAAATGATCTTTGAGCAGCGTCGATATTTGCTCACTCAAAACTTTGTTCTTTTTGAAAACAAAAATTGAAACTATAAAATAAGTGGTCTTATGTAAGTTGTAGAGCTTTTCACGCTCTATCTTGTGGTATATTTTGTTTTTAAATAAAACGTACTAGATGATGAAAAAATAAAATACAAAAGCCGGCAATTATTTCTGCCGCACCCGTTACTGATTAAGTGAGAGTCGAATTACACTTTCTCGCTTGAACTATAATATATAAGATAGTTAGATTATATTTTTGTATAACATAGTTTAAGAACGATGAACAGTCAATATTCAAATTATATATGTTAGATTGTTGAAGTCTATATTGGTAATTTTTTCATTCAAATCAATATGTTTGATGATAATATTGATTTTTTTGCTGTTTAAAAGTAATGCACTTGTAAAGCTATTGATTTTGTGTTAATACTAAAATTCGTGATGATGCTTTTTTGTGATTTACTATGTTCGTACTATTCATATGAAAAATTTCGTTAAGAAAATGAGCAGAAAATAGGGGTATGTAGAAGATGATGATGGTCACTAATTTTTGGAAAATTGGAACTTATGTAGATTGATTATTTCGAGTTATTAGTTTTCTATTGATATAAATTTATAATTTTTAAAATTGTGATTGATTGTTTGAAAAATAGGTACCAAAATTGGAATATTTTATATTGAAGAGTGCTGTTGTCAATGACTTCGAATTTGTTTGTTTAAAATGGCTTCTTAATAATATTAATTATGTTAAAAAACTTCAAATTGATTTACGTAGTAGAGCTGTATGGAGATCAGATCAAATGATATGGAAATCTTTAATTGATGCAAATTTTATTCGCCAATATTGTTTACCTGATCAAATAGTTAATTTACAAGATTTTCGTTTTTATATTCGTGCAAATTGTCAATTATCATCATATGATATTGAAAAAATAATAAATTCTTTTAAAAGCAACTCTTTTTTTATTTCCCATCAATGGACAAATGTGAAATGTTTTTATAATGAAGGTGCATCATATCAACATATATTTTCTTCTATTCTTGATAAATATCAATGCTTTGATCATTTATTGTAAAATACTTTTTTTTTGCTTTTTAAACTTTTTCATTGAATTATTCTTGTTTATTTAGTAATTATCATTGTATATCATATGATTTGTCAGATCTCGCGCATATTCGAATCAGTATTGATCCATCTGTTTATGCATTTTTCGAACAATTCAATAAATTATGTCCTAAGGTTTGTCATATCACAATTTATACAGGTAAATATTTTTTTTTTGAATATTTTCGCAATGGTTTATAGCAGGGGGATCGCCCCCTGTTCATAAAAAGAATTTTCGATTTTTTCCAGCAGAAAAGATCCAAAACAGAGTTGTTGGTGCCTTGAACGAGGTTACAACTATGCCTTCTGACCAAAATTACCCCCCGTCAAAAAATTCCTGGATCCGTCACTGATTTATAGAGACTTTATAATGAATGAATAAATGAACTTATGATAAATTGAAAGAAATATTTCGAAAGGAAAACAATAGAGGTTTTTGTCTTAAAATTAGGTTGTACAGCTCATAATCATCGTTAAATAAAGGAAGCGAATCAGATTCAGGTTTTAAAGTTAATAAGTACAGTTATTGTGAAGGAACGGTTTTCACATATAGTCATCATTAGTACGAAAGGATGATTTTCTCTCATAATCACAATTAACATCGGCTAACAGTTTCTGTTCACACTTATTGTAAGTGTGAACTGTATATCCCTACTTAAAATACCAAATTGTTCTAAAATCATTTTAAGTATCTAAAAGTTTGTTCAAATGGAAGGTATTCCGTGATTTATTGGGATTTATCGAGTGTGTTAGTATCTCTGCGCATACACACTATAGATATGCACGCATGTACCGAAGAATTGTTTGAGATTTATCTCAAAATATATATGGACGTACTGAAAAATCCCAATAAGTCCTGGTATATGCTGCAAATCTTATCAAGTCTGTCAATTGAATAGAAAGGATTAGAATGCTAATAAAATTTTTGACAATGACTGGAGCTATTTGAAAATATTGTAATGCGACACTATACGAGTTTTGTCGGTCATATCTTATATTTCATCTAATTCTTTTTTCAATCATTAATTTATTCAGACATTTATTTGTTTAATGTGTGGATGAAATTAGATTAATTTATGCTAAGATTGATGAGAATGATCACAAGAACACTACCAGTAAAATTTTTTGTAATTGGGATATCAAATTAGTATTACTCTCAGCAAATGCAAATGCTCATCTGATACTCCTATTAGGTAATTCAAAGCAAACAAGACAAGTTTTTCAATATTTTAACTTCAAACGAGCTCATTTAGAAGTACTAGATATCCGAGAAATTTACATTTCGTATTAAAAATGGTCCGTATACAGTAGCGTAACCAGGGGAAGACAAATGGGCAATTGCCTATTTCATTTGGAGGTTTGCCTATTGAAACTTTTATAAGGAAGTCCTTGCCCATTAAGATTTTACTGTTTCCAAATTATTTATTCATATTTCAATGAGATAATAATTTTATTTTTTTCTCCTGTCTGAATTCCATGTGCACCCTCCGTGTAATGAGAAAGTAACTAAAATCATATTAAAATCAATTTTTTAATGCGGTGCGAAGCACAGCATTTATGTAGTCCGTCGCGAGTTTTTTTTTTTATTTCTTTTTTACTTGATTGACGTACGCATGATATCTCGTCACTTTTTGACGCGATGATCTCGAGAATGGAAACTCACAAAACACTCGTTTAAACGCAAAAGAAAAGTATCGAGATCGAACTTATAACTTTTGTATTAATATTGTTCTCAAGATGCTTCATGTCGTTATAATTAGCTTCCGAAAATGACAAATATGAAACTGTTTATTCGCCTTTTCGTTTTGAGATAATTAAAATCGAAAAAAAAAACAAAGTTAGGCGCCACTTAATTTTCTTATATGTCGAACAGCTGTGAATACAGCTGACTATAGATAATGAATCATTGAGATAATTAATCGATCAATAAACAACAGTTTCTAGAAGTCTGTCGATACGCTTTAGTAGAATTTCTCCGGTGATCAATTTCATAATAGATGCCTTTCATGTCCGATCGCAGCCATATCAGCTGTTCGCTAATTCGGATTCGATTCGAAATTCGTTATTCGAATTCTCGATGCGTGTGCTTCGCACCGCATTTCGTATTCGAAGCGAAGCTCGAATACCATCTAGTTTTTTTTTTAATGCGGTGCGAAGCGCAGCATTTATGTAGTCGTGCGCGAGTTTTTTTTTTTACTTTTTAATGCGGTGCGAAGCACAGCATTTATGTAGTCCGTCGCGAGTTTTTAATGCGGTGCGAAGCACTGCATTTATGTAGTCCTTCGCGAGTTTTCTTTTTTCCTTACTTACTTGACGTACGCATCGAAAGCAGTTATTTTGTGACGCGATGATCTCAAGAACGGAAAATGAGAAAAAATCCGTTGAAGCGTGAAATGAAAGTATCGAGATCGAACCGGTAACATCCATTTTCTGATTTTTACTAGAAAGGGTGGTTGGATTATAAATAATTTAGGAAAAAGACGAATTTGAAAGATTTTATATTCGAGATAATTAAAATGAAAAGAAAAAGAAAAGTTAGGCGCCACTCTCTTTCTTCATATGCGAGACAGCTGTGAATACAGCTGATTACACATAATGAATCACTTAGATAATTAAATTATCAATCAGCGGCCTTCTTTAGAAACATGTTGATACGCTTTTACAGAGTTATCGTAGTGATGAAATTCATTATGGCTGCTTTTCAACTTGTTTTCGATTTAAATCATCTGATTGAGGGAAAAGTAACTTTTCGATTTTGAACGACCCAGAGAAGCGTCAACACGCGGCAGTACGTAAACAACTTCACCAGAAACAACGATCGCCATTGATCCGACAATCGATTTTTCGTTTTTTACGAAACATCGTTTTATTTCCAGAACTCGAGGTTCGTGCTTCGCACCGCATTTCGTATTCGAGTCAAAACTCGAATACCATCTAGTTTTTTTTTTTCTTTCTTTTTTACTATACATACGCATCAAACTTGTCATTTTTTGACGCAATGATCTCGAGAATGGAAACTCACAAAACACTCGTTTAAACGCAAAAGCAAAGTATCAAGATCGAACTTATAACTTTTGTATTAATATTGTTCTTAAGATGCTTCATTTCGTTATAATTAGCTTCCGAAAATGACAAATATGAAACTGTATATTCGCCTTTTCGTTTTGAGATAATTAAAATCGAAAAAATAAAAGAACGTTAGGCGCCACTTAATTTTCTCATATGTCGAACAGCTGTGAATACAGCTGACAGTAGATAATGAATCATTGAGATAATTAATCGATCAATAAACAACACTTTCTAGAAGTCTGTCGATATGCTTTAGTAGAGTTTCTCAAGTGATCGATTTCATAATGGATGCCTTTCATATCCGATCTCAGTCATATCAGCTGTTCGATAATTCCATTTCGATTCGAAATTCGTTTTTCGGATTCTCGGCCCGTGTGCTTCGCACCGCATTTCGTATTCGAGGCGAAGCTCGAATACCGTCTAGTTTTTCTTTCTTTTTTACTATACGTACGCATCAAACTTGTCATTTTGTGACGCAATGATCTCGAGAATGGAAACTCACAAAACACTTGTTTAAACGTAAAGCCAGCCTATCGAGAGCGAACTTGTCACTTTTACATTAATATTGTTTTCAACATGCTTCATTTCGTTATAATTAGCTTCCGAAAATGACAAATATGAAACTATTTATTTGCCTTTTCATTTTGAGATAATTAAAATCGAAAATAATATAATAAAACAAAGTTAGGCGCCATTTACTTTTCTCATATGCCGAACATCTGTGGATACAGCTGATTCCACATAATGAATCATTAAAACAGCTAAACCAAAGTCCTCTACAAAAATGCATATTTCTTGTTTTCGAAAAATTCATTCTAAGTTATTATAGAGGCTCTATAGTTATGCACTTCTGAATGTTGTCTAGATTTAATTAGACAGAGAAATTTCTTTTTTTTCCAATAGTTGTATACAGCATATATTAATGTTTTATCTGATATTGTTTTGTTGGTTGCGTAATATTCTTGAATTCGTTTTTCTTTTAGTATCACATTTATCAGAGAAATAATTAGATAATACAATTGTTTTTCAATTTTTTTTAAGATTATAAAAATGCTTTCACGTTATACTGTTGGTTATCTAATATTCTTAAATTTATTTTTATTTTTTTTTAGATAACATTTATAAGAGCAATCATTGGATAATATAAAAGAATTATAAACTTAATTTCAGTGTTAATGCGAAGACGTATGATAGGAATAATTGGAAAATAGAATTGTTTTTCAATAACTGTTCTTAGTATATGGAAGTGTTGTTTTTACACTATTTTGTTTGTTATCTAATATACTTAAATTTATTTTCTTTTTTAGATAAAATTTATGATATCAGTCATCAGATAATATAAAAGAATTATAAACTTATTTCAAGCTTTAATGCAAAGACGTATCATATGAATAATCGGATAATACAATTGTTTCTCAATAGTTCTTTTTAGTATATGGAAATGTTTTTCCTTATATTATTTTTTTGATTGCTTAATAATCTTAAATTATGTTTTTTAGATATAAACTTAGTCCAAGTGTTAACACAGAGACATTATAAAGTTTCCAGTCGTTTGAAGAATCAATTAAATGAACAGAATTGCTTTTTTTTTCTAATTATTGTATTTAATATATAAAAATATTTTATCTTATATTATCTTAATGATTTC
Organism: Rotaria sp. Silwood2; assembly: GCA_905329745.1. NCBI lineage: Eukaryota > Metazoa > Rotifera > Eurotatoria > Philodinida > Philodinidae > Rotaria > Rotaria sp. Silwood2. The sequence goes on along the minus strand of CAJNSZ010000397.1, from coordinate 3,308 downwards.
GTAACGTTAATAAATTCATTTTAGATTATATTCGTTATGGTAATAGTTCCATCATAAAGAAAAGTAAATTAAAATTTTAATTATTGAAGAATTAAAAAAACAAATTTTATTATCATTTTTAATTGCTTGGAAGAAAGTCACTAAGTTTCGGTTTTTTAAAGTTTGTTTTCAAGAATTGACTACATCATCACTAAGTAGGAAAGAATATTTAGCTCGAAAGAAATTTTTGTTGGTTATGTGGAAATGTTTTTCTTATATTACTTTATTGATTGTGTAATATTCTAAAATTTTTTTTAGATAACATTTATTGGATAATAAAAAAAAACGAATTATAAAATTACTTCAAGTATTAATGCAAAGAGGTACGATAGGAATAATTGCATAATACAATCGTTTTTCAATAGTCGTTTTTAATATATGGACATGCTATTCTTACTTTGTTTTGTTGGTTATCTAATATTCTTACATTTATTTTTTTTAGATAACACTTATGATATCAATCATTGGATAATATAAAAGAATTATAAAGTTAGTTTTAGCGTTAATGCAAAGACGTAGGATGGTAATAATTGGATAATACAATTGTTTTTCAATAGTTCTTTTCAGTATATGAAATATTTTTCGTTATATTATTTTGTTGATTCTCTAATATACTTAAATTTTTTTAATTTTTTAGATAAGCTCTATGACAGCAATTATTGGATAGTAAAAAACGAATTATGAAGTTAGTTCCAATGTTAATGCAAAGATGTATCATATCAATAATTGAATAATACATTTGTTTTTCAATAGTTCCTTTTAGTATATGGAAAGGTTTTCCTTATATTATTTTGTTGATTCTCTAATATTCTGAAATTTATTTTATTGTTTTAGATAACCTTTATAACAGCTATCATTAAATAATAAAAAAGATTATAAAATTAATTCAAGTGTTAACGCAAATACGTGTCATATCAATAATTGAACAATACAATTGTTTTTCGATCATTCTTTTTAGTATATGGAAACATTTTTCCTGATATTATTTTGTTGGTTATCTACTATTCTTCAATTTATTTTGTTTTTTCGATAACCTTTATGATTGCAATCTTTAGATAGTAAAAAAAGTTATAAAGTTATATCAAGTGTTAATACAAAGATGTATCATAATTAGTACATGTAATTTTGTTTTTAACATTATTTTGTTGGTTATATAGTATTCTTTAATTTGTTTATTTTTTTTTGATAGCTTTTATGATTGCAATCACTGGATAATAAAAAAGAATTATAAACTTAGTTCAAGTGTAAACGCAAAGGCGGATAATACAATAGTGTTTGAAATGTTCTTTTTACTATATGGAAATATTTTTCCTTTTATTATTTTATTAATATTCTGATGCTCTTAAATTAATTTTTTTAGATAATATTTACGATAGCAATCATTGAATAGTAAGAAACAATTATAAACCTAGTTCAACTGTTAACGCAAAGACGTATGATATCAATATTTGAATAATACCATTGTTTTTCAATCATTCTTTTAGTATATGGAAATATTTTTCTTTTTATTATTTTGTTGATTGTTTAATATTCTGAAATTTTTTTTTGTTTTCAGATAAAATTCATTATAGCAATCATTGGATAGTAGAAAAGAATTATAAAATTAGTTCAGGTGTTAATGCGAAGATGTTATAAATTTATTAGTGGCTACAGGAATGAATTAAATAAACAGAATTGTTTTTTTTTTCTAATGACTGTATTTAGTGTTTAAAAATATTTTACCTTATATTATCTTCTTGATTTTGTAACATTCATAAATTTATTTTAGATTATATTCGTTATAGTAATAATTGCATCATAAATAAAAATAAACTAAAATTTGGATTGTTGAAGAATTAAAAAGAAAATTATATAATCAATTTTAATTTGATTGAAAGAAAGCCACTAAGTTTCGGCTTTCTGTAGTTTCTTGCTCAGAATCGACTAGATCTTCGCTTAGTAGTAAAGAAGATTTAGCTCGAAAGAAACTTTTCTGTTCATTATCTCGTAAAGCTAGGAGATAATATTCGCTTTTCTTCTTAGGAGTTTAAGCCGTGATTCGTTTATACACGTGCTAAATCTCAAAGAAAAACGTTTTTTTTGAATATTTGCTTTGAACTATTTAATAACTTTTCTCATCAGATTAAATATGGTCCGAAAAAAATCAATTTCATCAAAAGTTAAAACACGAAAAGAAGCCTATAAACGACGACAACAAATTCATTCACGTGTTAGTCGTTCATGGCGAATTTTAATTTTAACCATAAAGGCTGTCAAAAGATTTTCGAGTTTCAAACATAATGTCTCAGCTGTCTCACGTGTGCCAAGATTACTCGACATATCAGAAATGGACTTAATCGATTCACATTGTATTAGTTTTGGTAATAAGCTAAAAATACAAGATAACTGTTCTGATTCAACTCAATTGAATGAACAATTTGATGAATTAAATATAGTCCAGGATATTGTTAAGAAAGTTGTATCAAAGGTTTGTCGTTTAGATAATGAACGAAAAAGACAATCAAAAAATCGAAAAGCTCAAAAAGAAACAAGAAAAATTCTTAGTAATGAAGAGCTAATAACAAAACTTCGTAGTCGAAATAAACGGTGTGAGTGGAACAATTGTCGTGATGTTTTATTTCATGAACAACAGTCTGAACGTTTACGAAAATATTATCGAAATAAATATCAAAATAACAATGACTTTCGTAACAGAGAAAAGGTTCGGACAAATAGTAGTATTTCTTTGAAATATCATAATAATTTCAATTTTCGTGAAAAGATGAAATCACATTCAAAGATTCATTGTTTTGATAAGTATCATAGAGATATGATTTTTCGTCAGAAAGTTAAAGCACGATCAAAATGTATTCTTTTTAATAAATATCATAATAATACAGACTATCGTAACAAAGTTATAGCACAATCAAATGTGAATGTTTTAAATAAATATCATACTAATTCTGATTTTCGAAAGAAAGTTATAGCACAATCAAATATGAATATCTTAAATAAATATCATACTAATTCTGATTTTCGAAACAAATACAAAGAAAATATGAAAAGTCAAGTTTTGAACAGATATTATACTGATAATTCGATACGATTGAAAATGATTCAGCGTGCATTGAATTCGTATCATAGTAATAATACATTGATGACACGAAAGTCCAGACAACTTTATAATCACCGTAGACGTATTTTAAAAAAATACGCCAGTATTCAAAGTCATAAATGTACATTGAAACACAGCAATTTATACAAACAAAACTTGAAAGAGTTTCGAAAAA
>CAJNSZ010000396.1:70086-98922 GCA_905329745.1 Rotaria sp. Silwood2 | reverse complement strand
CATGATTCACTCGAACTGAATAAACGTATTTGAACAATGAACTGGAAAATTCCATCTCAAAGTTTGACAAAAAAAGCATTGTACATATGAATTTGAGAGAATGATAAAAAAACTTGACATCCCATATCCAACAACTACTCCAGTATTTTTCACAGCCTTTATTCATTCAAGTAAAAAAACTTTGGTTTTTAGAATTACGACGAATCAGAGAATCTAAAGTGGAATTCAATTCAAAAAATATATATTTTTGAAAAGCTACATTTCATATTTTTTTTTTGCTTAAGTGGGCCTGAGTCTGGGTGGGTGATTATTGCTGTCTCTTCCGTCTTTTATTGTCAAAGTCACACCCACACCCACACCCCACACCCCAACATCTAATAATTTTATTTCAACTCAGTTTTGTCACATTAGGGAAGAGCTATTCGACTGAGAATTTCGGTTTGAAAAAAAGGCCTTTCTTCAACTTCTTTGTGAGCTTGGTCTTATATGGTGTAAGATGCGAAACATCCAAATGGTATTTTTCGATCAAACTACCGATCGAGCTGACCGTGAGTCTGGCGAACAATGCACGATATTCTTTCCGAAGGAAAAACCAAGATTGAACAAAGGTTAAAAGAAAAAAATGTTGATAAACAATATATAGGTAGCATAAATTATTGAAGAGGATTACAACTTCCAATATGATCAGGCTTTACTTGCCGCACTTGATTGTATCCAAACGGTGTAATTTGTGCTTCATCCAACTGTAGAACGAGTCTAGCTGCTTCTTTTGCAGAAAGAAAGATCCGAGTCATCCCATGTCCACTGAATCCCGCACACACAACTCCTCCATCAACTTCCTTAACCACCGGAATCCCGAATTTCGTAAATCCCATGATTCCCGTCCACTCCAGCTCCACTCTTTCACCACCCAAATGTTTACAAAACCTGTGTAATTCGACGCTCACTTTCTCGTTTACAATGGAATCATCTATTGTGTCAATTTCTGCAGTAGGAGAAAAGCGACGAGCACCACCCAGAATTAGTTTATTGGTGGGTCTTTGAGAGAGGTATTCTCCGTCATGGTTGAATGAACTGTTTTGAAGAAATCTATCAACTGGATTCGATTGAATGACTTGTCCACGAACCGGAATGATAACATCTTTCATTTGAGGAAGTAAGAGGGAGGTGTAGCCGTTTGTTGCATAGACAATCTTTTCAGCGATAATTGTTCCTCGATTCGTATGTATCGTGTTATTCTCGACCTTTTCTACCGGCGTATGGGTAAACAATTTTATTCTATCTCCAAACTTTTTGAATAAATTGCATAAAAGACCAGTCACTAGTTTGTAAGGATGTATAGATCCGCTATATGTATGGACGACGAGTCCTTCACATCGCATTCCAGCCATATTTGAAGCTTCTGGATTTTGATAGATTCGAAGTTGAGAGACTGGTCCTCCTATATTTCTCATCATTTCTAGATTCCTCTTTAGATCTTCGAATTCGTTCGTAGAGAAAGCAACGTTATAATATTCTTTACGAATAAATTCACAGTCTAGTTCTTCCTTCCTAATAATCTGCACGATTGCCTCGTAATTGTCTATTTCAAATTGTGCATATTGAACAACTTGAGCAGGTGAAAATCCGTTTGATAATAGCGACAGTGTATTAGAATAAATATTGGGTGTCAAATGCCCTCCGTTTCTACCCGTTGCACCAGAACATACTTGTCTTGCTTCCAACAACGTTACACATGACGTGGAAGAGGAATTCAAAATATGGTAAGCAGTGGAAATTCCGGTGAATAACGGTGCCGATTATGACAATGTCAGATTTTCTAGGAAGCCCACTTGAAAAATAATCAGAAAATAGTGATTTTTCGACTTGCCATGCAGAATTTGTGGAATTCTTGGGTATTTCCATCGTTAGACAAGTTAAACATCAACAAAATATTATCGCCTCAAATTTTTTAGTGAAAGAAAAAGAGTATTTGACGATGAAGAAAAGAAGAATTATATCATTTGCTTTATCTTTCTGTTACTTATCTTGTGAATATGTTGTTGACTCTGTTTCATAAAGAAAGAAGAAGAATTTTTCACAAGCTATAACATAAACTAGTGTCTTCCTCTATCTTTTCTTGCTTGTCTGTTTTTAACTGACTGAAATGCAAAGAAGCATTTTATCGTTGAATCATTTCAGACCATGAAGATAACTGTTTGTATTCAACATTCACATTCATTATTTCACCTATTCTGCCCTATTGACTTCAATACGAATCAAGAAAAGCTTGATAACTTGATGTTTGTCATGCATCTGTCTTTTCTCTATTATTTTAAGGTTTTTATACGCTTTTATAATGATTATATTAGTAGAATTCGACTTCTTGTTCGTTGTGAAAGAGGATCTGTTTAGCTCTAAACGGATTAGTGTCGGTGTGGTTGTGGGATAGGCTGATTGCCGGCGCCAATTATTAAAATTCTCGGCGGCTTGACATTTTTAAATTTCGAGCACCAACGGCGGCGTGGTGGCTGTAATCAAAGTGTCTCAGCGGCGGCAGCGGCTTGAAGTCTAAAAAAGCGCTCTAGTATCATGAAAAAAAATTCATCTATGATCCTGCTACACTATAAAGACAATGCAGTACTAAATTCGTGTTAAATCAACCCGTGTGTAAATTTGTGTCAATGCATCAGTCAGAATTCTAGACTTTGAAATGAAACGTGGCTGATTCTCACTTCAATCATAAAGGACTCGCTCATTGAAAACTGCATTAGTCAAAGTAGAAAATCGAATGAATCAGACTTTGATTGATGGATCAAACCCTAATTCGGTTCTGAAAGTGTTAAATGCTTATTAAATGTTCAACTATTCATGCTTTTTAATCCAGCATAACATTTTCTGGTGTAGACAAGGCCTATTTCAACATCCCATCCTTTTTGTTTTCAAACAAATATGTGGAAAAAACTTTATTTTGCATCTAGACATGATGATAAAGTATATAATCAAAAATAAGTAGAATCATCACAATAAATAATAAATGAAAAGTCACGACCATCGTTCATAAAGGGACCTAGCGCACACAAGTTTGTTGTTTTATTTTATTTTGTTTTTTTTTAATCAAAAATTAAAATGTTCGTCCGTTCTTGTATATAAAAATATATAATATAATAGATATTAACAACTAAAATGATTACTAAAATTTTAAACCGACGCAGAATTAAGGGTTCTTTACATTTTAGAACCCCAAGCGTCTCATTGGTCACAGAAAAAGCACGACAGTTAGGCGGAAAGTAGAAACCTAATGAAAAAGAGATATATTGCGGTTCTTAGTTGTAAAAGTATCGAATTAAGGAAAATATAAATAAAACCTTATCGATATTTATGATAGTTGCTCGCAGCGGCGGCTAGAAAATTTTCAATTTTCGAATACCATCGGCGGCGTGACGGCTGTAATTAAAGCATCTCAGCTGCGGCTCAGCCGCACGGCTTACGGGTGTGGATGTGTGGGTGTGGATGTCAATCTTGTGTTCGTCCACCCACACATATACCCAGATCCACACCCACAAGTTAAATGGTGTATTATCAAGAGATCTAATCCGAAGTTTATTAAATACGATTATATGTCAGATACCATCGACTATATTACTAGGCAGACAACAAATTTAACTGTTGATTTTCATAATTACTAGATGCGCATACGGTACTATGTCNCTGACAGGTCATTTTCATGAGTTGTTTTGCATGTTTTTCAAATATCATTAGTTATAAAAGAATTTCGTCTTATACATTATCGAGGAAAAAGACGTGCCCGCTCCTCCTCTTTCGATTGTTGAAAACCGCAGGTAGCTAGGTATTGCGGTTGTCGAGTTATTGAGCTTACACTCACCCCTCTTTTATTCTGGCGCGGACATTAGACAAAGTATTTCGAAGTTATGGTAAATCTTATATTATTACTTACTTTTAATAAATCCCTGGTTGCTAATTTTTGACAAAAATAATCTATAATAAGAGAAAAGTAGATATCGGAGATAAAAGCCAAAAAAAAATCGATTCCACTAATATTAGCATTTTTCCGACTACGTTGACAAGCACCATTTCATACCCTAGAAAATGATATCCTATTTTTCAGTAATATATGTAGTACTAAGTGCGAAAACAGAACCAAACATTTTTTTTCTGATCAAAACGAGTAGTCCTGCTCATCACTACATAGTATATTTAATATGAATATATTCATTAATAGGTATTGGATCGATTCATGAACGAACAGGCGATATATTAGCGTATCTTTTCAGCTGGGCTAATACATTTATTATGAAACCATCAAGTATTGCAGTTCTTACTCTTACTTTTTCTCAATATTTCTTGTCTGGCATCATGGAAGGTAAATTGACTTTTATAAACAATATTGTTCATCTTGTACATTTAGAATGTGAACCTTCAGAAGAATTAATCAAAATGACGACTATTTTTGCTCTTCGTATATATATTCACTGTTTTATTCGTTTGCTAAGTGATTTTTAAATTATTTTTATTTGACAGTCATGATAATCAATATTAATTCTATCAGTGTGGCTGCAGCTAATCGTCTTAATATCATATTCGTTATCAGCAAAGTATTGACTATTTTAACAGTAATAATAGCTGGTCTTATACGAATAGGAAAAGGTTTAATTTTTGTTCTATTTAAGAAATTAAATTAAATCATGAAAGAATTTTTGTTCATAGGACATACACAAAACTTGCAAAATAGTTTTGAAGGTAAGATCCAGTTGATTATGATAATCAAGTGAATAATATATTATCTTGAGGTACAACAAAAAATCCATTGACTGTTGCACTTGCATTATATTCTGGTCTTTGGGCATATGATGGATGGAATTGTCTTAATTCAGTGACAGAAGAACTAAAAAATCCTAAAAGGTATAATTTTGCATAGATATGATCTTCTACACACAACTGAACATATTTATCTGGTTAAATCGAGTCTCGTTTTATTCATTTTAAAAGCTTCGTAATAATAATGTTTTTTGCATTTTATAGAAATCTATGGTTATCTATTGTATTGGCTTTACCTACTGTTATAGTTCTTTATGTTCTTACTAATATTTCTTATTTTACTGTAATGAATACAGCAGAATTACTTAATTCCAAAGCTGTTGCTGTAGTATGTGAAAAAAACAAACATCAGCCTTATTTTGTAATTAATTAAATTCTTATTGAATAGACATGGGGTGAATCTGTATTAGGTCCAGTTGTACGTGTTTTACCTATTCTAATTTCTATTAGTGCATTAGGTAGTGCTAATGCAAGTCTCTTTGCATCTGCTCGATATTGTATGGTTAGTGCACAGTATGGATATTTGCCAGAAGTATTTGCATGTATTCATATAAGAAGATTGACTCCAGTGCCTGGTGTTGTTCTTCAGGTTGTGCTGTTATTTTCTTCCATTTCAACTATTAAGCATAATATTATTATTTTCCTTGTTTTTTGAAGGGTACAATTGCAATTATGTTTTGTCTTCCAAGTAATATTGAAGATTTGATCAATTTTTTTAGTTTTGCAGCATGGATTTTTTATGGATTAACATTTGTTGCTACACTTTGTTGTAAATTTACACATAAGGATGCAGAACGAGTAATAAGTGTTAGTGTCTAAAGTTGCTTAAGACTAGGAAAGACAGTATGAATATTTTTACATATTTAGGTTCCTATCCCATTAATTATCATTATTATTCTTATCTCAATTTATTTGGTTATTGCACCTGTAATTACATCACCAAGCATTGGATTTCTTTGTGCAACAGTTTTGATTCTATTTGGTTTAGTTTTCTATTATCCATTTATCTATCGTAAAGTAGAATTGGATATAATAAGTAAGAAAAATATATGTTATTTAATAATTTTATTTATTTTGTTTACTTTTTATTTGGTTTTTCAGAAAAAACTAATAGGTTTTTAATATCATTCTTTCAGTTAAAAAGAGCACAAGTGAACATTTAATGGTAGAATCACCAGGTTTTTTTTCTTGTAGTTTTTATTTTCTATATAAATATTCGAAATTATGATTGAATTTGTTTATTATTTTAACATTTGTATGATTGTTTAATAGTGTTTTATCCTGATGCATTAGACAAAACTGTTAAACTATCGAAGAAAAGTTCTTCGGTAATTTCATTGACTATAGTAAAAACTTTATCTGAAAATATTAAAGGGGAAGAAACTTGTTTCTTCCGTAGGATGTCATAGGATCATGGTTGACTACACTGCTGAGAATTATTTCAGTACATAGGCACTTACCAGGTACCCATCCAGTTTCTATAGCACTCTATGCAAAAGTTTTTCAACAAGTTAGCAGATTAAACATTTAGAAGCATTTTGTAGTTAAGTGCTAAAATCTCACGAAGTACCCAAAGGTTCCTGTGACATAATGGTAGTAATTTAACATCGTGAATATCCTAAACTCAATGTCTTCACTAGGATTGTTCTCTGTGAATCAATAGAAATCATCAAAAATGTTTAGAACTGAAGAAAAATCAAGGGTCTCCAATAATTGTTAACTTCTTCCAGTCATGATTCATATCCTTCGAGCGTTATGATGATTTGTAGTATAGAAATTAGTTTGTTATATCTTCCGAAATATTTTATTTTTTCTTTAGATTAACCTTTAAACCTCCTCGCTATAGATTGAGAGCCAACTAAAAACTCTCATCGTTATTAAGCGTCAAAATAAAAAGGACATAAAATTGATGTTCCTGAGCTCCCCAGGTAAATTTTTGCTTCATTCAAGACGATACCGAGTTTTCTTCTCTGAACAAATAACAATATTAAAATCAATATGATGTTCCATCATTGCAAAAATTCAGATCCCATGTTCGTGTATGACATATTCGTTCATTAATTGCCAAGATAAAATAAACTCAAATTCTATAAAGTGTTAATTGAATTTGCCACCTTTATTGGTCATGTTCCTTCATTATTGTAACCTATCACTTGTTCATACAGGATCTGCAGGAATGGATCTTGAATCAACACTGAATCATCTACGCACATAAAGCGCTATTTAGTTTGCTATTAATCTCTTAAAACCATCTGCTTATCAAAAATTTCACTACAAATTTTGATTATTATTAACTTGGTTGAATTCATTTTTGAGTGATAAATCGAAAATAGATACGAACCATTGCATGGTTTGAAGCGTTTTGGCGATAATCATTCTATACAAAAGTGTCTTTAGAGTTTGAGAAATTTTCGTTTTCTGTTCTTAATAAACCATATTCGTTTAGAATGAAGTATGTTAATTGATATCATAATGATCGTTATTAAGGTGCGACAATTCTAAGCAGTGATTCATCGCAAGTTTTCTTTCTCCATAGATTTCGAGACGGAAAATATCAAGATAGAATCACGTAGGTAATGTTAGCACCAGATTCGCGTATTTCCTGTGCCGATNAAGAAAAATTTTGAGAAATTGGATCTTAACGAAATTTTCAATGGCAAACACAAACTGAGTCATTAAGAACAGCCCTTCGGCAAGTTCACTTTCATCAAGCATTCGAAAACTCGATTCAATATTGCTTAATCAAAACTGGAACAGATGATTAATCGATTAAGACAAAATGATGTGTGAAAATCGTGCCTGTCAAAACAAAAAATTGTTCATTTCGATATATATTGGAAGAGAAGAAGTCTAATGTCATTTCCAAGTTCATGTTGATTTAAAGGGTGTGGGTGAAGAAGCTGCCATGATCGGTTTCGTCCCTGCTAAAGGACTCATCAGATGGCTTAATCTATTCTGAATTTTTTGAAACAAAAAATCCAAAACAAAGATATGGCTGTGGGTGTGGTGCGGGTATGCCTCTTAACTCTCACCCACCCCCACCCGTCCACACTCACACCCCACACCCACCAACACCCATACCCCCACACCCACCCACATCCACATCCCACATCCACCCACACCCACAGCCACCTACATCCACACATCCCACACCTACGCCCATACCCAGGGTTTAATGTTACTTGAAGATATATCGTTCAGTTTGTTTCCCTTGGTCATCTCGGGTCGAGGCTTAAGCTCGTTCAGTAATAATTTCCATCTGTTTCGTTCTTGGAATATAGATGTTTGTCTGAGAGTGCATGAAGGAAGATCTATGCCTGCACCTGCATCTTAGGAAATATTTTGCAAAGATGAATCTAGTACAGCTTTTGATCTACTGCCTAAGTCACATTCATCCTTAAAGTTTCAAAGTTTTCTAATCAACCGTTCTTTAGAGAAACACTGGAGGGTAGGAGAAGAACGATGTGTGCTCTTATACTGATTCTGAGCTATGGAAATACAATTTTTAAGAGAATATCGTATAGGTAATGATGTGAAAAAATGGAAAAAAAAGATAGTATTTATCAATAAACGAATGTAATTAGAAATTTTCGAATCAATTAGTATTTCAGCAACTATTTATTGAGATATTTGATCGTTTGTCATTTCAACATGATTACCATACATGATGATGGATGGATGATCGGATGGTACAAGATCAAGAACTAAATCAAATGCTGATCGAAAAGTCTCCAAAGCTTGAGTGAACATTCCAAAATGAAATTGTATTAAACCAACATTATCCAAAGTCTGTGCTAATGAACATTTGTCAACAACTGGCATTTGCAACATATAATATTCGATCGATTTTGAATAATATTCCATAGCTTTTGAATATTGCCCAAGATCTGAATAGAGGGTTCCAATGTTATTGTAAATGGTTGCTATGGATTCATTTTTTTTAAATTGTTTATAAATTTCTAAAGCTTTTTCAAAATGTATTAATGCTGTTTCAAATAATTGTCTAGTTAAATAAATTGTGCCAATGTTATTATGACAAGATGCAGCTAGTACACTTTTATGAATATCGCTATGATGAGTTTCGAGAATTTTCAAAGCTAAATAAAACTGTTTTAATGCTTCATCATAATTTTCTTGCGAAGCATAAGCTGTGCCTAAATTGCAATGAGATTGCACTATACTTGTATGAAAAGGTGGTAATGTTGTTGTCCAAATTGTATGAGCTTTTTTTTGATATTCTAATGATCGTTCGTAATCGCCAAGTTTCTCATAGACTGATGCAATATTATTATAAAGTGCTCCAATTGCTGGATGATCACATTTAATATGTATAACGATAATTTCAAGAGCTTTCTTGTAAAATGTCAATGAGTTTACATAATCATTCAAATTATCGTAGGCCAAAGCTATATTCATCACGTATGAAAACATTTGTACATGATTTGGTGACAAATGTTTTTGCGCTAAATCTAAAGCTTTTTGATAAAACCGAAAAGCTTCTTTATGGTTTTGCTTCTCACTATATAAAATCCCTAAATTACTATAGACGGGTGCGAAATCAATATGATCATTTTCATCTTGTGACTGACGACGAAACTCAATTGATTGATTATAAGCATCAATAGCTTCATCGTACAGTGATTTAGACATATAAATTAAGCCTAATAGGTTATAAACATTTGCCAGATTTGAGTTATTCGGTTCTAAGCCATTTAATAACATTTTTAAATACTTTTCAGCTCGATCATAGTCACCCATATGCCATAAAATGGTACTGAATATGACTAAATCGGATTCTTCTTTATCAATATCATTTTTCAATGACTGAAATAGTTCTTGTATTGGTAATATTTCCTCTTTTTCTACATTTAATTTTACCAACCAATAAACTTTGTCATTAAGTTGTTGTTTCTTAACCGTATCAATTCGTAATATCATTCCAATCGACAACAACACCTCACACTCATTAGGCATTGCACTAACACTGGAAATTTTCGCGTACGGACTTGTTAAAGAAAATTTTGTATTGATTTGAATTTCGAAAAATACCGCATGATTTCCATCATAGTCAATTGAATCAAGAATAAAACTTAGAGCAGTTTCAGAATCAATACTAGTCGATGTAAATGCATTAAGTGTAATAAGTCCACCAATATTTGCTGTTAAATACTCGATTTCTTCCATAGCCATATATTGACCACGATAAATCGAGAGAATAGTTGATGAATTTGATATTTCATGATCCCTAAAAAGACAATAAAATAATATACTACCAAAACATGTTCTATTTCATACGGAAGCTACTGAAACATAAGTGGAAAAGAATACGCCAAAAAGATTTCCAGTGAAATCTCTGAAGTATGAAAATACGAAACGTAATCCAGTGTTTTTCTTGTACACAACGACCTTGTAGTTGCACTTCTTTCATTGCAAGGAACTGCTTTTTTTATTATTATGATCTACGCAAACATGAGAAGAACATGTCGACATATCTGTCTCAATTTATGCAAGATGAAACGGAAAGAAGAACAAAAGAAAAAAAAATAGTGGATTTTTTAATCTTTAGATTTCGCATGACATTGTTAATAATATTTTTGACTTTGAATGATACGGGAAAATTAACTCTTCTCAATAGTATATACTGTTTGTAAGCGAGGAATGAGTCGGTCAACGTTTTTCGGTTGGTATTTCATCGTTCGTTAGAAATCATGTTTTATAAAAATAGAGTTTTTACGACAACTAAGTCATATTTAAGGGGACAGACAATCTTATTTAATTCAAGATTGTAGATCGACTTACTCTCTTTGAAGCATTCTCAGTTGTTCCACAAGATCAGAAATAATAAATCGAAATTGATAAATTTTATCGATATCTTTCAATCGAAATGCCTTATTCAATAATCGATAGACAAAACTGTCACGAGTGTACCACCAAAGAGCCTTCGATGGAACATAGTCTCTTTCAAATTCATCAATTTTTCTAAGTTCGATTGAATTACTGGCATAGGATTTACGACATTCTTCTAACATGTCAAATTTGGCTTTTGGTGAATGCATTTTTGTTATTGCATATATTAGAAGATGAGACCATAAAAATATAGTTGATTCATGATCCAGACTGTGTACCGATGTTTCTTTACCATTCGATGGTGGATACACGGTCATAGGTAAATAATGTTGTTCCAAATGCGCAACATCATCGGCGATCTTTTCATATAGTAAGTTTTGATTGCGATATTCACCACGAATTTTATGTTGAAGATATTTTCTAGAGAGAAATAGACAAACCAGACAGATAGTGATCTTGGATAAATTATAAGTTTTGTGAGCAAATGGATCAAACTACTCAGCTTTTTCTGGTAGACGTCAGTTTTGACGAAATTTTCAACCAAAACAGTAGTTTCGCCAGTATTTCGACAGTGAGTCTGATATTTTCGAATTTTTGTAAAGAAAACGTAAAAAATCAGAACATCTTTGTCTCCTTAAAAACATTCTCACTTGTTTTATGATTCTATTTAACCGATTCAATAAGAAGTTTTCATGAAAAATACTAGCGTGATTCAATCAACCCATTTTCATCGAATGAGATAGTGTACAATGAAATCCGAATTGAACTAGGATTTTACAGTTCGATGTCAGGCTCTATTTAAAAGTCAACTTACTTCTCACGTCTTAAATCGTTTTCATCATCGGTAGTATCATCAAAAATATAAATGCATGATATTTGTTCTATTTGACAGATGAGTTGAACAATGGCATCAGCAGTTTTCTTGGAAATAACCAATAAAATCCGTTTCATAATTCGATTTTCATTGTCATAACTATCTGATGTTATGTAATCAATACATTCATCTCGATTAGAAAACGATTTTGAGTCAGAAAATTGATCCATATCGTTGTTCTCGACTGGTACTTCCAACCATATGAGAACCCATCTGTATAGATTGAACTCCGTTTGCCGTACGTGTTGTGGATTTTCAATGGTCTGTAAACTAAACTTGTTGAAATCAAAGGCAGTATTCATTTGCTAAGTGGATGCAGGATTCGCCAACAGATTACTTTTCAATTGTCAACCTGATATACGCTAATTTAATACAAGTGCTCGATCACGATGAGTTAATTGAGAATATTGTGTTCACTTTCAAAACAGCCCGATGTGATATCAATTGTTCAATTTGAAGACTATCAGAAGAATGACTAAATTAAGTCTTCATGGATCGAAATTCTCGCCAGAAAAGCCTACCTGAACGATTTTTAACTTACTGTTGCCATTCTTTAGACGAAGTTTTATTTACTCGTTTGATTATGAAAAACAACGATTCACTATCTATTATTTTTATTTAGGTATTAAAATCATGTTGCAAACAAGTGCATTAGATTTAACAGTTTTGATCTGCTACTTTACGTTATTTCAAGCAGTGCTGTCGAGTAAAATTCAAAGTCACTGGCGAAAAACAATATCGAACAAGGATTCTCTCTCTTCTTCATACTTTATTCGAGTTGACATACCTGTTTCACGTGGTAGACAAAAAACAAAATGAAAATAACTATTCTTTTTCTTTATCTTTTATTGCCTAAGAACAGAAAAAAATCGTAACTGTTATCGTTCTATTTTATTATTACTCGAAGTTACAAGAGGAAATAGCAAAAGATATTCGGTGTAATCATGCCATATCATTCTGTGTGCATTTTATGACAGACTAAATGAAAAAGAACAGGAATTGAGCATCAACTATATGATCCAGATTTCTAACCAAAATTCGGTCGGCCGACCAGAATTCGTTTTATTGTTTGAAACAAACTCGGTTGAGTGGACGTAAATGAATTGAATAATTGCTGGTTAAACCATTCGATAATCGACGACGTTAAAGTTCGATTATTACGCGAACAGCTAAAATTGTCGATGTGAAATCCATCTCAAGCGGATTTATATATCAGATTAAATGTTTGATTCTGACTGACATAAATCGTAGAGCACGACATTTCATATAAACGTATAATATTTATGACCATCATAAAAGCCGTTTTTGTTATCAACATTTGGTTGATTTTGGTTACAAGAACCTGACTTTCAGTCAAATAAATGTCGTTCTTGAAATAATCACAAAAGGGTTAGACCCACATTCATTTTTTCAAGGATTTATAAAAGATGTTCCGTTAGTATCTCCATTAAAATCCAGCAAACTCATTCGTATAGAAAATATTTCAGAAAAATAAAAGAACGAATAATCCATACTTAGTAACCTTACGATCAGGAATATATTTATTATGAACAAGAAGTGTCATTTGATATTGTGCAAGTCTATGTCAAGCAACGATAATTCAATTTTAAGTCGACAAGTCAATCAAAGAATTATATTTGAAAACTAGTTGATTCGAATATTGAATCATTATAATGCTGTAATTGCATATATTCTGAATTGTAACTTCTGTACATGTATAAAATATAACTACTAAAATCTAACAGATACAGGATATAAAAACTGATATCACAAATCAATATATATTGTCCTAAGTTCTTACAAATCCTGGTAATATTTTTGTGTACAATAAGTGATAAACAGAAAAGAGAATATTAATTTTTCAAAACTCGTCGAGATATGTGAGGGTGTGGGTCTGGATCTGAATGTAGATAAAAATAAGGGCCACATTCACACCCTTCCTACCATAAATACTTATGCACTTGACTAAGTATGAATTGAAAAATACTATGCTAGATTCAGTTTTTGTACTGATTTCGAATCTATATTTGGCTTTTGCCTAAAGGTGTGACTGGAATTCAAATATTGCTAAATTCTGTTCAACAAGGTTAATGGCAACCAAGTAACAGTGACTTCTTAGCAAGAGAATAAAATAAAAAAACAAGCAATGCATGCTTTTATGACTAGTGGCATAATGAGTCAAACGTGATTAAATGTTTGACTTCTTCGCCGAAACAAAAACACGAACGTTAAATAAGTGTACAGAGATGACTTGTAAATATTGCAATGAACATATTTCAAGGCGATAGCATCAAAAGAGCTTTTGAGTCAAAATAGATTTTATATGCTGTCTTCTATACTCACAAGGATGAATATCCAAATGCTAAATCGCTTTTGAAATACGTGAGATATAGAATTTTCAAGTGGATATCTCCAAGTGCGTTAAAGTTTCAACAAAAAATTTAAATTTCGAATTGCAACCCCCAGTTTTGCACAGATGTAAACTGGATTGAGACATATTCGAAGTCAGATTATTAGAATATTTGAAGAACTCGTTTCTGAAAGATCGAGTTCTGAAAAAGAGATGAATGCTTTGAATAGCAAAGAACTTTTAAAGTTTCCATATGTCAAAAAGAAGTTATCAAAAGAATTCAATGAAGTGGCTCGATCTACATCTGTGGAAAGTTTGAAATCGAAATGCGTAACTTGAATTTTTCTTCAAAAACTATCTAGCAGGGATATATTCACTTAAAAGTATCAATGCTTCAGTTCCAAAGATCGATGCACTTTAATCCTTCTTGAGTTAGTCATCACTCGTGAGGATCTACCATGTGAATATAGTCTCTTTCCAAAAACGATTTAGCAGTCCCATACTCTTCCTCGTCAGTATCTAATGTCGAATAAAAACAAAAGAGTATTATCAGAAACTCGCAAGTAGAGCGAACTCCATAGCGCTGTTCATTTTGAAAGAGATTGGTTTTTTCGGCATCGTACATATGAAGCGAAATTCGCTGAAGCTTTCGGTACTACTTTTCATATCTCTATCGACGTATACGATGAATTCAATCGAAGCTGTCACGCTAGTTGAACATTGCCAGTCGAAGCTCTTCCTCAGCCGGTAGATCAAAACATTGCATACTTGATAATTTGTGCCACGCAAATAAACTTCCACGATCGTAGACTTCTTTAAATAAAAAATAGTCTGAAATCATTTCACAGAAGTTTTATATAATTTTATTTCATCTTAAAATGCTCATACTGAATAATCGAAATTAAATGTGGAGAAAATCAAACTGTCTATTTTTTGTTTGAATGAGAATATTTAGACCGATGATGAGAATCCGTATCATGACATTTGTCACCAAATTTACATGGTATTTTATCATGGTCAGAACTTCTATGGTCTCTACTTCGTTCATCACCTGGATGTGAATACTTTGAACAATGTTGACGATCATTTTTATCGCGGCAATCGCGTCCATAGCGACAAGATATTCGTTCATGACTTGAGCTAGCTGAAGATGAAGATCTATGTTCATCTGGATGTGAATATTTAGAACAATGTCGAGAATCATTTGTATCCCTACAGTTGAGACCATAGCGACATGGTGTTCGTTCATGACTTGAACTAGCTGAAGGTTTAGCTCTGCGTTCACGAGGATGTGAGTATTTTGAACAATGATTCGAGTTATTCTGATCATGACACTCTGATCCATACCGACATACAGTTCGTTGGTCCCTTTTTTCTTCACGATCAGATTCTTTTTCTTGATACTCAGAACGAAGTTTCGACGACGATTTCTGGGGTGTTTCATCTAAGTAAAAATATTGAAACAAAAAATTGATATTCATACTACAATGACAAAACAATTACTTACGGATTTTATCACGTCCTATTTCTACATGCTCACCATGTGAATATTTTGTTCGATGATCCAATGTTTTATCACGACAATTCGATCCAGAAAGGCATGGAATAAGGAAGTCAGGATAGCCTGGATGTCGATACTTCGCTCGATGAAGAGGATCATCAAGTTTTTTACACGAATTCTTCAATGAGCATTGCTCTACGTTGTGCGGTTCATGAGTTAGATAAGGTTCTTTATCTTTACTATGGCAAAGTTCAGAGTATGGACAAGGATGAGAATATTCTTTCATATGTTTCGACGATTCTTGTAATACACAATTGATCGAATAAGGGCACGATTCAATCTTTTTATCATCGGCACCGTAACCAAATAAGCCAAGAACAGCACCTTTAGCTTTATTCAGAAAAGATGGAGATTTGTTACGAGGCGATTGTGGAGTTGTGGGTGATGACGAGCGATCACGACTATGAGACTTTTTTCTACGAGAAAAAGCATCATCGCCTCTTTTAAAATTTCTATCAAATGATGGATGTAAATCGGAATTTTGTTCAAAACTAATAATTAAATTTCGGATAGGTACTTTGTATGAACCAGCACTTACATGAACGTATTTTAATTTGCTGAAGTCAAGAGTCGCTTTCGAAAATTTACACATTATCGTTTCGTAACAATAAATACTATTCGGTCCAGCATGTGACAGTGTTACTTGACCTGTTTTCTTCTCAATTTTCAGACAATATGTTAAAAAGTTTTCAATATTGCATCCGCGATGAAATGAACGTGAACTACTTGAGCATTTACCAGTAGTCTTAATAACACCATGTCGATATGGTTCGCCTGCATTTAAATACGAATATGATTCACTATAAGTGGTTGTTGTTGTGGATGGTCTCTCAGCGATATAACAAACAAGACATCGAATATGTGGTTGACTCTTATCGGGATTAATTGGTTCATCTGAAAGAGTAATCATCATATCACCGTACATTGTTTCCCAATAAATATATGTATCATCAGAATCCGAACTTTGCTTATGTGTTCGAAGATATTGATCATGAGCTTCACTTATCGTTAATGGTAAAACAATGTGATCTGTAAATTGACTTGGTGCTAAAGTAAGCATAGTGCCACGAAAACGTCTTCCACGTTCTTTTTGTTTTTCAAATTTTTGTATTAGTGCACTTGTCACAAAATCTTGATACTCAGAACGACTCTTATCCGATGGATGTGAACTTCCACCACCAGTAGCAGTAAGATTAATTTCATGGTTTGTAATATGAAGTGCATCACGAAATACTTTTTTTGCTGATTCTTGAGCTGCCGGAGTCAATGAACTGAACAGATTTTTTGGTATGTATACTTCTTCGATATAATCAAGAGGAACCAATCGAGGTAGATGGGCCTCAAATACCTGATGCGAATCAACTTTTTTCCAACGATTTATAATGTCTTTCAAATCAACATCTATCGTTTTCTTCTGTAATCCTGATACAGCCATTAGTTCCGCTGCCGCTGCATATTCATATCCTGGTACAGAACAATGTAATTTGGATTGATGAAAACATTTTATTCTCTCTGCTTCTGCACTCGGATCTTTGAACCATGGTCGATGCGAAAATGTACTTCCACTTGCAAATGATGTTGCTGCTTGAGGAGAGAAGTTGGCATCTGGATGAAGCATTATTTCACTTTTAAACACAAAAAATATATCTCCATAATAATGACCAAGGTGTGGTCCGAGAATACTGAAAACATGCTTGTCAGTACCTAATAATTTATCAGTCGGATATCCAATACCAGACGGAGCATTATGAAGATTCCACGAGGCTTCAGCAACATCAATGGCGCATTTTTTTATTGTGTCAACTTCTTCCAGCTTTATCAAACTTTGAAAGATTCTTTCTTTTTTACGTATAGTATCATCATAATCATCAGATTCAGTTGTCGTTGATGAACTACTGGTACCTGTTCCGACTGTTGCACCTGCACTGTATTTTTTACTGTACACCGAAGAAACAATGGCTCGAATGTATTCTTTAGCATGATCTTCAATTGTTGACATTTTATAACGATCAAAAATTGCACGCACGCGTTTATGTTCTTGAACAGCTTGAGCTGCAAAAGAAGATTTTTTTAAATGTTCCATATGATCACGAGACATGACATGACCATGAACGAGTATCGATTCAAAAATGACTTTTGAACATCGATGAATTGGTTGTAAACCTTTAATCCATTTTTGAATTTCGGATGGAATTGATAATCGATGTTTTGAATTTAAACCTTTAGCATAATCATTTAGTGCTTGAACAATTTTTCTTTGATTTTCAATGAAATTAATCTCTTTGTTCTGTCCAAAACAGCCAATAACACCACTACGATCATGGTTTCCATGATGCCGATATATTATTATATGTTCTGGTTTTCGTCTATCTTTACAGTCATAAGCTTGGTTAGGGCATAAAAGACGAATATCAGCGATATCTGGATGTGAGAAAGAATTTAAATGATCATCTTGATTTAGTTTTTTACATTTACTACCCAATGAACAGATGTTACGGGCAATATGAATTGTGGTTTTCCAATGTATATCTGATGTTTCTTGACATTGTCGACCATATCGACATACATGTGAATATTTTAGACAATGGTTTTGAATATCAACTGGTAATTTTTTGATATTTTTTGTTTCACATAAGCTATTATATTGTCGACAATGAAATGGAGTAAATTGACATGGTGGTGGAAATGGATGATTTTCTTCGCTTAAATGTTTTTCGTCATGAAATCTTACACAAAAATGACTAAAACGACACATTGGAATACAATGACGATAATTTAGACAGTGCTCATTTGATCCACGATTATAATCAATACATTGACGACGATGTTTACATAGTGGCACATGCCGATAAGCTTTAAGATGTTCATTATCCATGTTGTCACAACGACCACGATCACGACAAAATTCAGGATGCTCAAATTCATTTGAATGCATTATATCATTTTCAATTAATTCACATTCACCACCATACGAACATTTTTGACGATGTCTGAACCAAAGCGTATGTTGGCTATCAGTTTTTTGTTTACATGGTGTCCTATTATCTGCGTTTGGGCATAAAGATGGATGTGAATATTCACGACAATGCTGTTCATTTTTCAAGTCATTACATTTTCCTCCATAAAAGCATGGCTCCAAATAACAAATTCTAATATCACTTAATGTTACTTCTTTAACAGTTGTTTGATTTAAAATTCGCCAAGGTCCAATCATCATGTCGACAAGCTTATGTCGTTTTGGTTCTTCGTTTAAATTATCAAGCAATTCTCTAAAAGGACTAAAATTTCCAATTGGATTAAGATCCTGACCAGTATTATGATCATCAACAATAGCAAAATAGATGTATTTGAAGTATCCAGCATATTGTTCAATAACTGATTTGAATATTGCTGCAACATGCTTTGGCGGATTTCTAAACGCACCACAACCAAGAGCAGATAGGACAAGACTATCATGTTTTTGATGATGCGCAATAGCAAATATATTTTCAATTTTTTTTCGTGTACCAATAGAATATTTTGAAGCGAGAAGATCATTCTCAATTTTTGGATCACGATAGGCAGCCATTGCAATAGCACATACATCGTACATAGGTATTTCCATGAAAGTATAGCCAGTATCTTCAGGTTGCCGAAAAGCTGTCAATCCCGATGTATAAATTGCCCCAAAGTCATCCATTGGATATAGTGCATCACGGTCGGATAAAGGTTCGAGTTCACAATTCGAATTGCAATAGAAGCGTGCTGTTGGTTTTCCATCATCTAATTCAAGATCGAGACTTTGAAAATAATTCGAACGACGAAAAAGTGTCTCTTCTTGAGCTCCATCACCTCGTTTGTAGCCACCACCTGGACTATTCGCATTGGCCATATTGAGAAGAACTGGTCGACAGCCTTTGCTTACTAAACTCTTGTAAACAATCAAACAATCTTCATTGACTACTCTAACTGATGTCGATGGATAGGGAGATTCTGTTGCATGTGACAATGAAGCTGTCTTACCACGTTGCAATTTTGATTTATGGTCATAGAGAATTGTTTTTATTCGATCCGATTTTAATTTGATTTCTTTTTCACCAATACGATAAAAACCTCTTTTTACTACACCAATTGTATTTAACATGACTGTCATTCGTAATAGATGACGTTTAAGGTTGCATAATTTTTCCTGTTTATCTCCATCTTTTCCATCAATTTTACGGTCATTCGATGTCCAACGACGAAATTGTTCTAAAAATGCTTTTGAATTCCATTTAAATAGAAATATATGATGCTGAGGATTAGAAATAAATGGCATGATGTCGGGTTTATGATCGCACATTTCTGTTTCATACCAATTTTCGGCATCGATTTCACTATCTTCAGGATTACTTGCAAATGTATAAGCTTCAATACCCAATACATGGTCACCAATACGTAAGGCACCTTGATCAATGCATTTATCATAAATACTTTTATCCGAAAGTTCGAGAATGACATGTTCATGACTGGGTAATGCTTTAATAACAGTATCAGCAAACATTTTATGATCTCGAATGAGCGATATCGATAGGCTTTTAGGCACGGATCGTATCAAGAGGCGACAAGCAAGACTATCTTTTTTCATAATAACTCGTCCATCTAACAGAATTGAACTATGTAGTGTCCATATTCGAGCTCTACCTGATGTTATTACAACAGCATTGGCACCGTCTTTGTTATATTGAATATGTATTGATTCTTTTGACATGTATTTATCAGAAATTAACCTGCTAATAGCTTCTTTCAATCGATCCAAATTTGTCGTTCGTGGTAAATCTTCAAAGAAACTACAGTCAGCTCGACAATAAACAGTTGCAAAGCAATTATTGATTGAGAATTCTCTAATTGACGTAGATGTGAGTAGTTCACTTAATGAATGCGTCACTATTCGAAAGATATTAGGAAATTGAGCAGACAATCGTTCACATTGTGGTTGGGATTGCATCTTACACAGATGAGCCCATCGTTGACATACCTCATTAGCCAATGGAAGATTTTTTGTATCCTTACCGTCGATGACAATGTATGAGATAAGCTCGAGTTCATCTACAAAGGATACTGTTGTATTTTTGGACGGTTCAATTATAATTTTTTCGATGATATTGACCAAATTATTTTTATCTTCATCATTGAGCACATAGACGATGCCAATGCCTAATTCTGTATCACATTTAACATTGAGTACTTTTTGTTTATGTTTAAGTTCTAAACATTGACGAATGATATTTTCGAGTAATTGTTCACTATCGATGTTCGCTGGCAAATCAGGTACATAAACAGCGATAGGTTTATCTCGATTCGACCTTGTTGGCGATGATGGACCTGAAAAGAAATGTTTTTGACTGAGTGAATTCATGTACTTTCAAACGTTTTTCTGAAAGAGTCTTTTTCTTGGGTAAATCATTCTAAGTTCAACATAACATAGTCGTGAATGCTTTATGATCAAGAAAAAGAATTGCGTAGATGGAGAGTTCAGTATTGAAACCCAGTGTATTTCTTTGGAACATATCAGTTTTTGCACAATATAATTACAAGAAGTTTATTCGAACTTGACCTTGGTTTTAGATGTTTACCTCGAAAATATTTACTATAGACAGAATTCTCGGAATAGTAAGCAATGCCTAATTTCAATCAGATTGAGTCACGAAGATTTTTTCATTTAGATTCACATGGTTAACATGAGCTGAATGGACAAAGTTTAGTGTCCGAGTGGCAACATCATTTGGAAGCCGAAAAAGACAATATCTGAGAAATGTTCAAATAGTGAATGACCACATGATCAAGAGCTAGGGAAATGAACTTTAGAACCAAAAAATTGCAGGCTGCTTCGAAAGAAAAGCGCATTTTTTTGCTTCGGTAATTTTCTGGCACGCACAAATGTAGAAAAGCTCAGAGTCTCTTTAAGAGAACAGAGCAACTAGTGAAGTTCACAAAAATTCAATAAAATCGAAAATATTAATAATGTTGGAATTTTCGCGGGAGTGGGTTTAGATGTGTGAACGTTAGCTTCTTCTCTTCTGCCAAACTCACACATAAATTTTCAGTAAATTCATAGTTTGTAATTTTAATCTGAGACTTTGCTCACATGAACGTCATAATTAGACTACTTAGCTTGCGTACTACATCTCAGAATTTTCAAATATAGTCTCCTCAAGATATGATTTTTCAAAAATGTTCATATTTTACACAACATCGACCGAAAAGACCTACATGATGAGAACAATTTCTATATCGAAGAGGCTGTATTGAAACATTCGGAAAATTAGTACTCGCACAAACTTTTATCCATTTCAAAAAGAATGAATTTGGTTGCTTGTTGAATAACTTGACAATGCTGATAGCTATCGAGCTCGAGTTTTCGCCGTTAGAAAGATCATGAATAGAGAGGTACAAGTAGACTTGAGAGTCAACATACTTGAAAAGCTTTCTAGAGGGTTTCAGAAATTTTTTGGAAGATCATTGTCTGATTCGCTTGATTAGGTATATTTTCAATTGACATTGAAAATCCAATATCTTGAGAAAGAAGCATCCTTTTTGACTAAAACTTTTAAGATATCTTATGGGCAAATTTTCAGTTCGAAATTCCGTACTTTCATTTTCTGGTAAATACCTAGGAAAGTTTTCATAATTCAGTGAAATGGTCATCATTTTTTTAAGGAAAAGTTGAAAACGCCTAAAAATTTCGCATTTTATAAGGTAGACACTGAGCTACAATATGACTAAATTCAAATTGAAAATACACCTACTCAAGCGAATCAGACAGTGATTTTCGAAAAAAATTCCTGAAACCCTGTAGGAAACTTTTCAAGTCTTTCGATTCTCAGGTAGACTTGAATGCCTATTCAGATTCTTTCTAACGGTGAAAACCCAAGCTCGATAGGTATTAGGATTGTCGAGCTATTCAACAAATAACTGAGTCCACTGTTTTTTTTGAAATGGATAATAGTTTGTGTGAGTTCTTCATGTGGGCAATGTTTCAGGTCGAAATTCAAGATTACAATTTTTTTTGAAAAGTTAGAGTGACGGAGAAGAAAGCTCACTAAAAAATGAGTATGTCCACACAAATTCAAAGAAAAGTGAAATCTTTGAATACTTTTCTAGTCTCGTGGTTCTCAACTGCTGGAAAATATATGAAGTCAAAAATTGGTAATGTAATGAAGATCCTCGCTTGCATATATTTTCTGAAAAATCATAAAAGGGTAAATTTCTTTATTGAAACGAATAGAGCTAATTCAAGTCACTGCCTGTTAACAGTTTTCATAGGAAAAAATTGTGATGAGTCTCTTTCACCGAGAAAAAACTTGATTGATTTGGGTAGAGTAGAAATATTGAGCTTTTTACCGTAAAGATATGGAATACCCTACAAGTTAAAATGACCGAGATATATGTCCTGCACGTTTGAAATAATATTCAAAACGTTCCTTCTTGATGTATCAATTGAATATAGTCAGAGGAGTATTCGAAATCACAGCACCTAGAGCTCCCCTAGCCATAGAAACTGTTGTTCGATTGGTAGAAGTAACCAAAGGCAAAAAGTGACTTGTTAATTGGACTTACAACTATCTAATAGTTAGATCTAATGATATACAACTGTAAGCCTTCTTTTGTCTATATTGTTTGTGAAGAGACACTAGTGATTGAAATTATAAAGCACTGCTTATTTATAAAACTTTTAGGATGTAGATACTTACTTGTAGGTGATTTCATTTGTTTCGCAGCTGTTCCTGTTGATTGATGATGATTGTCTTTATATGAAAATGAAGATGATCCTTTCTTATCATCTGATAGAGAAGGTGAACGAGATGAATGTTGTTTTGAAGATCCTTTCGAAGAAAGATTTTGGTTTGATGTCTTTGTTCGACGTTCATCCTGTTTAACATCCACTGAGGAATCAAATTTCAAACCAGAATAACTTGTTAAGTCATGAGTATCACTTTTATTTTTCGATGAAGATGAATATGCTGTAGTCGATTGTACTGATGATTTTTCTTCTCCTGAACCATATTCAGGATGAGTCAATTCTTGCCTACTCGAAGCAGTGCTCCAAACATTATCTGATTGCGTTGGTGAGGAACGCAATTTTGAATGAAGTCTACTGCCACTTTTCTCATGCTGGTCGTTTTGAGTACCACTCGATGCTGGATCGGATGCAGACTTCTTGTCTACATACTTGTAGTCATCTTCTGGAAGTTTTCTATCGTACCTAGTTGACGAGAGAGTTTCTTTTGTTGGCGATTGTCCGTGGGTTGAACCTAAAATTGTAAAAACAAAAGACATTTGACATCAACTGTTACTGAAAAAGCATTGACGATTTTCAAGATACAAAAGTTGGAAGTAAAAGGGCGTTCAATAATGTTGAATCATCATGATTTCATACTTACGTTCAGATGGTTCTCTTTGTTTTGTCTTTTTTTCTGAAGATTGATATCGATTATCATCCGATGAATATGAATTGGAAGACTTTCGACGACTTCTCGATACAGTTGATGAATAAGGGTAAGAGTTTTCTTTGTCGGGCAAGTCATTTTTTGCTGGCGATAGTTCACGACTTGAACTACGTTGACGAACTCGTGAAGAACTTCTTGAATCTGCTCTACTATATATGTATTCGTCTTCTGGAGAAGGACTGCGTCTATCAGATGATGATGACGAAAGACGCCTCTCAGAGTAACTTCGGCGTGTTTCAAGGCTCGGATGCATTGGTTTATGAGTGCCGCACGTATCACATGCATTGTCACTATCTTTATTTGTGAAGCCACATTCACGACATTTCCAATCCTGTACTTCAGTCGATGATGACATGGTCACGGGTTTGTGCTAACCTGATAGATCTAAAATTATAAGACAATTTCACTTGTAGAATGTAACAAAAGCTCACTATCTTTGTTCTAATGAGGCATGCAGCAATATCAAGAGAAGAACGACTAATGTTGTGACTAAATTGACTTTAAATGATTTTCGTGACTTGAATGACTTTAAAAGGCATACATTTCCTGACAAGTCTTTTCCTCTCATTCTTTGTAGGCTATCATACTGTGCACACAATTTATCGCCGAGTAACGGTATGACATACGAGTTTTATTCTAATGTGATCTGTGTATCACACTGAAATAAAGCTCTTATGCCATTTCTTTGCTCGACAATAAATTTTATGCACAGTATGACAGCATAAAAAAATGAGAGAAAACGACTTTTGTCCGGATGTGTAGGTGAAGTTAGTGACGGATTCAAATAGTTCTAGTGGCGATCCATTCACGAGTCTGTTCTAGAGCTCCTAGTCAGTGTTTCCAGCACTACTTTACGAGCTTTATCTAATAGAATAATTCGATTTCCCATGGCCCAATCTATCTTTTTGAAAACCCTAAAATACTCGTATTTCCCCATAGAAAACATGAACCTAGTATAGTAATTCGAGTGGCAACTCGTTCAAGAACTTGTTCCAAAGTTCCTATTCGGTTTTCAAAAAATACAACACGATAAATTCTATCCAATTGTGTAATTGTGTCTTCCAAAGCCCAACTCATGTTCACCAAAATTGCAACATACTGGTATTTCGCCATAGGAAACATAAGACCAGAATAGTAACTCTAGCGACGATTCGTCAAAGAACATGCTCCAGAGTTCATCTTCGATTTTCCAAGTATAGCACGATGAGTTCTATCCAATGTATAGTCAGGTTTCTCATAGCTCAAACCAAGTTCCCACACGCCCCAAAGTACTGTTAGATCAGTACAGGAGTTTTGGAAATACTATAGTAAAATTATCTGCGACTAGGGCCTGTTTCAGAGTTCCTATTCTTGTTCACATAGAACGTGACGACCTCTCCCAATAGTACAATTAAATTTTTCATAGTTCAAATAAGTAACGAAAGTTAGTGGCCGATTTAAGTCTTTCTCCCTGGTATTCGCTTCTGAATCTGTCATGTCCCTATGATTCAAGATGATGGATACAGAGTTTGATTCTCTGTTGAATGATGATCTTTTTCGATGGACACCATGAGGAGAAAAGTAAGTGTTTACTCAAATACTCAGTTTTTAACACTTTTCTGCCAGCTTCTCATGCTAAATGCGCTGATAGATTAGCTTGGAATTAGAAACGCTATGCTTTCAATCAACATTTTTCTGTATCATGAAATATAGGAATTGCTTAATATTTTCGTTAGTGATAACAAAATGATGCTCATTTCGTGATGTATAGAAAATAACTAAAGTAAGATATAGTGAGCCCATTCACTTCAATGTTTCTACAGTTGAAAAGAATTAAAGTGAGAAGTGCGCTGCACTGTAAACAAGAAAATAAGGTGTAGAGTTTAATGAAGGATATTCTAGGAATGCCCATATGAATTCACCAATGAATTTTTAATTCTTTGAAAATAAGATATTGGAAGCTTTAAGAATAAGAAATCTTATTTTCTAATTAGAAAATCGAAAGTGAATTCATATCGGCATTCCTAGAATTTCGGATTCTATTTAGCAATTCGAGCATTTTTTTAAAAACTGGAAAATCGAATTTTATTTTCATATCATAATGAAGTATCAAAATGTATTCAATAAAATAAATAATTAAATAGTTTTAATTATAATTTAAATAAACTTATGAAGGTTTAATTCACTAAATGCATCAAATAACATAGATAAATAACTAACTTTAATTTAAATAATTTCATAAACATCTAATTGACATAAATGCATCAAAATAAATAAATAATTTGCATTTAATTATATTCATAAATATTTTATTTAATTCACTAAATGCATCAATTAAAATAAATCAATAAATAAATAATTTTAATTTTAATACATACAAAATGGACTCACTCACAGAGAAAGTGTAAAAATATAATTTATCAACTCACTAATTTCCGAAGATTATAATGAGTGCATAACACTATCGGTCGGTTTATATACATGAATAAACAATGACTCTATAGCGGTCATTGTTAAAATGATCTTTTTCAAATCGAAATTGATTTTCGAATTTTATTCACAATCAGTGTTGATTTTCCATTTCTTCAGTAGTGTCAAACTTAAAAGTTGAATTCAAGTATTCAATTATTCAATTATTCAATTATTCAACTATTCAAGTTTTCAACTATTCCAGTTTTCACTTTGTCAACGCCTGGATAGCTACCAGAATCACCTGACATTGGCATGGATTGTCTGTAATGCTTCTAGCATCACCTGGTATGCTACATGATTCTCTAGAATGTTGTCAGTATTACGTAGGATGTTACAATCATCACCTAGAATGTTACAAGCATCTCCTAGAATGCTTCAGGCATTATCTAGGATGCTTCAAGTATCACCTGGGATGCTATAATTATTGGTGAGGATGCTACAAGCATCACTTAGGACGCTACAAGGAGTATGTGATAAGCTAGAGCTACCGTGCAATACTGAGTAGGAATGATGATGTACACAAAGACGTGCATGGGTCACGGCTCTTCGGAGGGCGCTTCGCGCCCCACGCCGCGACGCTGAAATAAAAGATGTGTTAGGTGGGGAAAAGCAGTTCCCCACAGAACATCCGCAGAACATGTGATAAGTGAAAATTCAAATAGTTGAATACTTGAATTTAAGTTTCAAATTTGACATATATAAAAATCCGATACCCAGTACTAGATAGTTTTAGCATCGGTACACGCCCAGATATTTCTCACTCATCATTTGTGTTGATTTTAATTTTAATAAACCAATCTTATCAAAGAAAACTCTATTGAATAACTTACATTGTCTATTACATTTTATGCAGATATCTTTATAAGAAATATTTAGTAGAATAATTGACTATCTTTCTAAGAGTGTTTGGCAATAAGCACTTGTTAAAAGAGTTACTTACCTTCATTTGCCTTGGCTCGTCGCTGAATCTCGTCAGGTACTCGATTATAGTGTACATTTTCTTCGTCATCGATTGATTTTGCTCCAGTATTTGTTTTCCTTTGAAATAGAAAGAGAGCCGTCATTAGTATACGGTGCCAGGAAAGATTTATGTTTCGAACTGGCTATGGATGAGAGTGAATCAGCATTTTTCCGTTTCAGCATGAAGATGGTTTTATTTGAGCATCCCACGATAGGATACGCCAAAATTGTTAGACGTCACGCGTAAAGTTGAATTGATGAGAATATGTTTCTCTGAATATGTTGATCCCATGATAGAATATTCAACTGTTTTCGATTCGTTCCCGCATGAAAATTTTCTATGTCTTATGAAAAAGACTATCATATTAATCGACTTCATCAACAGGGATCGAATTCAGTCTTCCTCACTCAATCCATATCTACACATATATCAACACATGTAATAGCCACATTCACCTACACTCATCGTTCTCGCTACATTTCTCAAGTGCCGTAATTCGACAGTAGCGTCTAACTTGAAACTTGAATTCAATTGAATTCAACTTTCAAGTTTGACACACGTAATACTCAAGTAGCTTATGTAAAATGTTAAGTCCCATCTGTCAACGCTAAAGAAGATCCGTAAGCCAATTCAACTAGTTGCTCTAGGTTAATTAATGTTCGAGAAAAACATCAAAGTTTGAAAATCCTTCAGAATGTTTCCAAGGATTACCGAGTATGGCGAGTCGGTTGTTTGCATCGGTGAAAATGTACAATGTATAGTTATGCCATCTGTTGGTTCTTGCCAATATCCGAGCTCTAATTGGCGATGGGCTCACGTAAGTTTAGGTACGACTGGATCGATGGGAGTACATGGATGTTGTGAGACTTCATATCTACATAAAATCATAAGCGAGCAAAGTACCTATCTACCGGCACTGACACGCACAATATAGTTCTAAGCTACTTTTCTATAAAGCAGAACACATTGCTAGGCTTTTTGATCTAATGTTATATTACTTTTCATTATAATTGTCACGAAAGTGGGTTTTCATTTTTCCTTAAGTAATCTAAGGAGATATTCAAGCTGCTGAGGCTAAAATTCGCATACGATATGCGAAAAAAATGGCAACAAAAAGCACAAAAGCTCGATACTGTGTTTTAAAACGAACTGGAAGTTCAACTTACCATAGAAGTTGTGTTTGAAATTATTGCACATTGAAATGGGAGCAGATTTTACTTTTCACATGGGCAAATAGTTGAAAAACCGAAATTTCTCTCTCCTCTATGTAGGAATCATTATGCCTCAAACTGTGTTTCTCTCATTCTCTTTAGCTTAAATAAGCCATGTATTAACTGTTTTCGAGAGCATGACAAGTGTTTATGATCTTTATTCTTTTTGTGAAACACGATCCGAAAGGAGTGTTGAAGTGTTTAGGGTAGAAAGAGAGCCGTCATTAGTATACGGTGCCAGGAAAGATTTATGTTTCGAACTGGCTATGGATGAGAGTGAATCAGCATTTTTCCG